>RJWT010000598.1:0-62401 GCA_004365215.1 Cuniculus paca
TCCCAGGCCCTCTGAAATTGGGGTGGAAGCCTTCTTAACCTCTGAGCTTGTGCATTCTGGATGCACCTAAAACCGGTCTGCTGGTAGCTGGAGCAGTAGTCAGACTTTCCTCTCTCTTGGCTGTAGCGGTTGAGTGCCGGGATTGCTGGGCACTCTGAACCTGATTGTGAGGAACAGATTCTCTATGCTGCCACCATTCTGGAACCTCTTGGGGTCTTTGTTGCCATTCTGGAATGTGACGCTCTGCAGCTTTCTCCCCAGGGAAAAGTCTTTCACTTTTGTATCTTCAAGGCTGCAAAGTGTGGGGACCCGCTGCCTCTTCCTGTGATGTTTGCAGGCCATCTTTTGTATTCTGTTCCTTTTCAACAATTGAGGTTTCAGCTCTATCTTTGCAGTCCACAGCTTTCAGACCAACACAACATTTTAAATCACCGTACTGTGCTGTTTGCTCTTGATTTCCAACATAAATCTGGCTAAAAGCCCCCAACAATAGCCATGCCATGGCCTCAACATTCAACTGCCTTGAAATTTCTTTTGCCAGATTAATCAGGCCATTGCCCTTAATTTCAGTCTCAGGCAGTCTCTAGACAGGAGCAAAATGCAGACAAACTTTCTGCCAAGCCATAAAACATGTTGTATGGAGTCCAGCACCGAATGCAGTCCTTCTTTCCAGAAGAAACCTCCCAAGCCTGGTCTTTCCCAGAAAGCTATCAGTCTTCTGGTCTCCTAAGCTCTAATCACAACCTCCCATGCAGAACAGCCTAAGCTGTTCCAGTGCCACTCTTTCAGGTGACGTCTCCGAACCTTTCCAAACTCTTCCCATAAGCCATACCCAAAGGCTCTTGAACCACATAGTCAGGTAAAGTCACAGCAATGACCCCACTCTACTGGTACCAAATTCTGTCTTGGTTACTTTTTTCTCATTGCTGAGACAAATTACCTGATGCCCAAAGTGAAGCAAGGAGAGGTTTACTTAGCTTACAGTTTCTGGAGATTTAAGTCCATAATCAGCTGGTTCCAAGGCAAGGTGGTGTGGCTGAGGGGCAGCCATTCATGGCGGCTGCCAGCAGCAAGAGTGAACTGCACACAAAGAGAGAACTCGTCCCCATTCCAACCTTACATTGTATGTCCGGTCCACCCCTGGGTGGGTGCAGAACTCACACTGCCAATCCCAGCACTAGACAACAAGTCAATCACAAATGCTAGATTCAGCCACTTCCATGACCACATGAGGCTTGTGGGGGGCCATCTATATATAAACCATAACAGCTTTCATATCTTTATAGTCCATATTCTTTACCAACGGTCTATTCAAAGCAGTCTGATCTTATTATACCAATAACTTCAAAGTACTTCTAGCTTCTACCCATTACCCTTTTCCAAAGCCATTTTCACATTTTTAGATATCATTTAAAGATGAGAACAACTGCTACTGAAAGAGAATCCTTGATTTCAATAGGAATTTCAAAATACCACAATACGAATCTCAAAATGCCATACTTATAATAGGTTCATCACTCTTACATCAGAGAAAAAGGAATTTGATTTCCAAAATACAATGAGCAGGATGAAAGGTGTATTTTTAAAAGATTCAATATTCAAGAATTCTTGTCAATGACTAACTTTGGCATGAGTTTTCTAGAAATGAGCAACTTATTAAAGTAACAGTATCTGCATAACAAAAAAGAAAACAAAATAAATAAAAACTTGTGTTTGATGAATGGAAACCTGACTTGAAGAACTGCAATGGATGCCTCAATTGTCACCTAGTTCTCAATAATCAGTCATTCTTCCTTATAGTTGCCTTGAATTTAGTGGAAGCTCAGGAGTTATTCCTGATAAAAGATTTTATGGTAATGACACATTTAAAACAATGAAGTCTTCTTAGCATCCCCTAGAGAGACACACTACCCTAATTAAAATCATGTGAAAGCTTCTCAAGTGATTTTCAAATATCTTCTAATTTTCTAATTATTATTCCATATTTTTCATTTGTTTCCTTTTTTTTATTTTAAAGAGAATAAAACAATACAAAACAAATCAGAACAGAACCATGCAAGACAACAGGAAATCAACAGTGGCTAAAATAAGGTCTGTTGTTTTCTTTGTAATAGTTGTCTATACCTTTGCACACAATACCATCCGACGAAACAGAATAGTATAAAACCAATCAAAACAATGGAAAGAGAGCTTTATGGGACTTCAGAACAACACAATAGGATATCAACAATGGCTTCCATAGTGTCTCTTGTTCTCTTCAAAATAGTTATCCAAACTCTCATACACAGTGAAACCAAATAATTAGAAAACAGATTAAAACCAATCAAAACATAAGAATGAAAGCATTGCAAAACTTCAGAACCAGATAACAACAAATAGACAATGGTTACTATGTCTCTTTTTCTTTAAAATAGCTGTTCATACCATCACACATAATAAAATCAAACAAAACAGAACAGAGTAAAACTGATTAAACGGAAGAATGAAAGCACTATAGGACTACAAAATGAGATAATAGGAAACCAGCCATGATTACCATAATACATCCCATTATGCTCAAACTTGCTGCCCATACCACCTGACACCATAAAATCTAACAAAACAAGACAGAACAGAACCAAACCTAACCAAATTGTGCAAACCTTATAAGAGTTCAAGAGAAGACAATAAGAAATTAATGTTGGTTACTATCTTCTCCTCCTAGGTGTTTCCTCCCCTATCACTTTTATAATATCTATTGTATTTTTGGATCCAATTCCTGTTTTTTATACTAGTGTTCACCTATATGAGTTCAAACTCTTTCACCCATGAACATGATCTACAGCTGCAGCCAAAGAATATCAAGATTATCCTACTTTGTAGATGGGTAGCTTGCCATTGTATGAAAATGCTAGAAAGAAAGATATCTTACCCATCTGTGGTTCCTGGGCTAGTTACCCATGCTTTTTTCCAGTCTTCTGTCACTCAGAACAATTTTTTTCTCCCTTTTTCTTTTCAGTCTATGAATTTCCTTTCACATTAAATGTGATTCTTATATTAAGGATCCTGTTTCTTGATCCACTCTCCCTGGGTTTCTTTTTACTGCTGAATTGAGGCCTTCTACATAACTGGTTACAATCAACATATATTGGTTTGTCTCTGCCATGCTATTCCCCTGTTGTTGGCCCTCTGCTTTTCCTCTTCATTCAACTGCCTATCTTGTCTGGCAATCTTCCTCTGCTGCTGTTCCTGAAACCGTGGTCATCTTTATCTCTCTCTAGAGTATTCTTCAGCACTCTCTGTAGGGTAGGTTCAGTGGTCATGAATTCCTTCAGTTGTTCCTTATCGTGGAAGTATCTTATTTTTCTATCAATTTTGAAAGATAGTTTTGCAGGGTACATCAATCTGGCTTGGAGGTTGTTTTCTTTCAGGATTTGAAACACTTCACTCCAAACTCATCTTGACTTGATGGTTTATGTTGACAGGTCTGCCGTGATTCTGATTGGTTTTCCTTTATAGGTGATCTGTTTGTTTTCTCTAACAGCTTTTAATATTCTGTTCTTGTGCTGAATTTCTGGGATCTTGATTATTATATGTCTGGGTGTATATTTACTTTGATTATGTCTAGTTGGAGTTCTACATACCTCAGTTATCTGTATACCAGATCCTTTTCCCATGTTTGGGAAGTTTTCCACTATTATTTCTGTAAATAGCATTTTTTTTCATCTGTATTGACCCCTGCTTCTTCATTGATGCTTATCCCTTTTAAATTATTTCGTTTTGCATTGTCTTGCAGCCATTGAATTATTACTTCCTGATTCCTTGTGATTTTTAAAAAAATCTTTCCTTTTGTGATTGCTTGCTGCAATCCTGTCTTCAAGGTCTGAACTAGAAAAGACACAGTACCTACATGAAATCTTTTACTGTTATGCAGGTGCCAGATTGCTTTTTTTTTTTTTTTTTTTTTTTTGGTGCTGGAGATAGAACTCACTACGTTGTACTTACCAGGCAAGCACTTTAGCCACTAAGCTAAATCCCCAGTCCCACAGATTTCTGATTTTTTAGACCTGATCTTTTAAACCACATCCTAGAACAAAGTTTGTTGTTTAAAGTGAAGACCAGGAATACTTTACTACTTCTAAATTCAGTTCAGTTTTTATGTTCATCATTCTCAACTATCCTATTATTTATTCTCTAACTCATCAATGAAGTCTTTTATTAAGATTTAATAAATCATATTACATTTTCAGGTTTTTTTTGTCTTTTAAAAATAAGTATGAAACATTGAAGTAATGAAGATTTCATTTATAAATGTTCCCTTTACTCCTCACATGAAGAAATTTAATCATGTTGCTGTCACTGTCATCACATGACTTATGTTCTGTGACATGGTTAGTAGATGTCACAGATACTGTTGAAAGTCAATTCTGACACTCCTATCTTAAACAAGTAAGTCCATGAATCAAGAAAAAACTCCTAGGATGCAAGATCTACCAATGTGAAGCCAAATCTTGGTAGCTTACTTCATTAGAGTGAGAGACATAATTGATAAATCACATTTCTAGGTGTATCTGTGGGGATGTTTCTATAAACAATTGGCATTCAAGTCACTGAACTGAAAGGGAAAGATTCTCCCTGAATGTGGGCAGTACCATTCAATAAGCTGGACACCCAGATGGAACAGAAAGAACAAAGGAGAAGCACACTGCCTGAGTTCCAGAAAGCATGTGGCTTATTGTTACTGCTATCATCCTGGGTAGAAGACTCAAATTCTTCAACCTTTGAAAGTGTACACGCATAAGCAATTCTGCAGTGGCCTTTCAGGACTTCTGCCCTCAGTTGGGAATGCATGATTGGTTCCTCTTACCGAGAGGTTTCCAGTTTCTTACACTGACCAGCTAATGATTTACCTGGCTCTCCAACCTGCAGAGGCAATGTGGGACCATTCAGCCTCTCAATTCGTAACCCAGTCTAAATAACCCCTTCATATACATCGTATAGATTTCATTTCTCTAAAAATCCTTAACCAATACAATAAGCTTCCCAAGTAACACTCTCTAAATTACCTATTGTGTCTCACTTAATGTAAATCTAATTAATTTACCAGAGAAAGAAAACAGAATTGGATAAAACCTAACATACTAATTCTCTCTTTCAAAAACTCAAGACTCCAAATACTTTTACAATCTTTCTCCATTCTCACTGGTTTGCTTGATGTAGTAATTTATCATATTTAACACCTTACTGATGATGCTCAGCAATAATTATGAAATAAAGATTTTAGCTGCAGGAATAGTATGTAAAATAGGAATATTTTCCATACTTTATTATATTTGATACAGAAACTGTAAAAATTAAGTTTTTATTAAAAAACTTAAGCAAAATATACTGAAAAAATATACTGCAAAGTACACAGCAAAAATATACTGAAAATATACTGAAAAATATACTGAAAATATACAGTGAAGAATATAGGAACAAAGTGCTGAGTCTGTTAGACAACTGGAAGCAATTTAGCAAAGGAGAACTTGCTGCACCCAAGAAGCTCTTGCTAGAGATATTATCACAGAGATTATCTCACGAAAACTTCACAACAGTTCTTAGAGATCATTGTTATTGCTCCGATTCAAAAGTTACATTAAGGAGACTGTGGTCCACTACTTTTTATTAAAATATGAATTTCCAGTGTTGGTGGTTTTTAAGAAGAGTATAAAATTTAGCTCAATTATCACATACTTATTATAGCTCCATTGCAGTATTTCCAAAAGAAAACTGGAGGATTACTGTGGCTAGTTCTGGAATAACAACCACCACTCTCTGCTTGATTCCAATCAGAGTAAAAAATTGATCTTTCAACATGCTAAATAAGTCAGTGGTAAAATCTTCTTCTACACTGAGATCTTTCTGCAATTGGATTTTTGTTTGAAGAGACAATTTTACTGTAGAATACCATCGACTTTGCAATATATTTTTTGATCTAATTTTCACAATATGTTTGAATGTTGCTGTAAACAAATCCCACATAATATATTGAAGCAATAAAATAAGAAATGTAAAATAAAAATGTAGTCTGAATACTAAGTACTTTAATGTTTCATTACAGTTTAGAAACTCTTACTGTTTGTTCAGTAGTAATTTGATTTAAAGTTTATAGAACATTGCACTAGAATAAATTCCTTTGGGTTGTTTGTTTTCCACTAATTAAATATTAGCGTTTTAGCTCTGAAACAGTTACAGATTATTGGTATGCCTTTAAAATGGAAGTATTTCTTCATGTAACTTGCCAAAGAATGAATTCTACTTTTCAGAAGAATACCCCACATTTTGGCTACTTTAACTCTCTTGATGAGCATTTATTTTCATATTAACTCCATTCTATTAAAAACATCTATTTAAATATATGTATCTGCCTCTTGCTGAAAAATAAAAGTTGCTTTAGTCTTACATGTCTTTGTGACACTAGTATTTAGCCAAACACTTTCCAACCACAATGCAGTCATTGGAAAAATGCATCTTATAAGAATAAATGAATAAGTAAATTAATTTTTAAAACTGTGAAATAGTACATTATATTAAAACTGTGACATTTAATCACTTATACTAAACATAAAGGTACTCTAAATCATAACTATTAGACCAGTGGAGTGGATTAATTTTGACTTGGTATGATCACTTGTTTCTTTTCTTAACTCTGCCATATGGTATCCTTGATCTCTCTTCACTCTGTAAACTTATATCAGGCAAGACAATCTTTAGGAAGTTTCATCTTTCACCTCCTATTTCTTATTAAAACTAACATTCTGGCATGCATTTTCCTGGTTGCCTACTACAAAGAAGACTCCTTTTCTCTCTGTCCTATCTTAATGTATGGGAATGCTAATTCCAAAACCCATGCTAATTCCAAAGTTATGAGTATCAAAGAATAATCTACTCATTTTGGTCCTAAGATATGTAGAAGGATTCTAGGGATGTAAGTGTATACTGAAATGTTATAGTGGAGAATCTTCAGTGTTGCTGAGTATTTGATGTGCCATGGCTCAAAATCCAACCAGGGACAGAAGTTGCCCCTGAATTTTTTTTAAATGCACATCAGCCATGCTGCCAATTAAAATGTGTTATTGTCTGTTTCTTTTTGTAAGAATCTTTTTGGTTTATATCTTGTACTCTGAGGAACCGCTTTGAGGATACAGATACGGAGTATAGCAACTGTTATTATTCTCTTATTACTTGATTATGAAATTTTATTTTGTTCATAAAATAAAAAAATTAAAACTATGTGTTATGTAAATAATACATTAAAATAATATATTCTGTTTAATTTTTGTTTGTAATAGTTTTATGTCACTTGAATATATCTCATCTCTTATTTAGATTACTATATCAAATAATCTCAAACTCTTAAGGGTGTCATAAGTTACTTACTGTAATTTGAATAATGTATTATAAGCATCAGAAAATGAATTTTTGTTATATTTTTGTTTCTTCATATACAAAGAAAACAAGACAGAAATTTGTTAAGAAAGTGGCATCCCAGGGTGAAGATGCAGCTCAAATCAATAAGCTCAGCAATACTTTTACATCTAGAAATTGAGTTTCCTGTGGAGTAGTTTCCCACCAGTTTTTTGCGTTAAAAACAAGTTCTTTCCAAACTTCTACAGTTTTTAAAACTTTAATACAAGTTTATTTTGAAACTGAGTCATTATTGATTATTCTTTGAGAAAGAATTAAGTAATGAAGGCAAATCCAAGAAATTATGCAATGTGGACATTTACTGATGGTTTAAAATGCACTTAAATTTAACTCCAAAACAATTTATACCACTTTTAAAATGTCGTATGTGTTGAATATGATTTGTGTTTTGCACATGATATTCACTGAATAAGTAAAGCTTAAGTTTTATGATAGGGTATAGTTCAGTGTAAAACTATGTACTTAGGATGCAAGAAACTCTGAATCAATCACTGCACAATATATGTGTCAAGGAAAATTGTGTGTCTGTGTGTGTTTTCATGAGTGTCCATACAAATATGTAGATATTTATCATCAATAGTTCAAGTCAACATTATAGGGCTGGGGATCTAGCTCAGTGGTCTAAGCGCTTGCCCAGCAAGCACAAGGTCATGAGTTCAAGTCAACATTATTAGAAAGTACATAGAACATGATTTAGCAATTTCTTGCTGAAAGAAATGCAGAGATAAATTTAGCAAATGTACTGATGAGTGGACAAGTCATAGGCACAAAAGGACAAAAAAGTTGTAAAGGCACAATCCAAACACATCTATTGAAAACCCAGTGATGAAATCAGGAGGTCAAAAAGAGTCTCCTAGTGGTTGTTAGAGATACCCACATTGGCCCCCTTGTAGACTCAGTACAAATTATGAGAATTAATATGAATGAAATTCTGTATATTTTTTATTATCTTACGTGACTGCTTGATTAGTAAAATTATTAAGTAATGAATATTACCACCCGTATTTCTCAAATTATGAGTGTTATGGCTTGTGTCTAGATATCCCCCAAAGCCTCATGTGGTATAGGTGGGGTTTTTCAGAGGTTGCTGGATCTAGATGATGCTGTGATATAAGATGAGATGCTACGACTAAGGGTGTGAGTACTACTTGCCTTAAGGTGGGTAGCCTGGATTAAATATAAGGAAAAGAAAGTTGCTTGTCCCCGTCACTTGTTACTTGTTTCTTGCTGCTTTCTGCCTGCTTGCTCTGCATTGCCCCTCAGCCATGCGACCCTGCCTTGGAGCCATCCGACTAAGGGCTGAAACCTTTACAAGCTGAAAGCTAAATAAACCTTTCCTCCTTTAACTTTGGGTGTCCCATATTTTGTCTCAGCAACAAGAACAATAACTAAGACAATGAGCATAATGCAAAAATCAACTCATTAGCCTACTGTGATTTGATTCATAAAACTCAAATCTTTTTCACCTTTTGATATCTCTCTATATTCCTTGGCTTATTGCTGCATAATTGATTTCTGCCTCCTCCTTTGTATCATCCTCCTTGTAAGTCTGATTGTCTTTTTCTGTCTATGTCATATCTCCTCTTTCCGTTAGACGGTCTCATGTCATTGAGTTTATATTCACCTGTTTAATACAGAATTAATTCATCTGTATATCCTTAATTCACTTCATCTTAAAAGACTCACTCTCTAAATATTGTTGGCTATATACATAGACTCAAAGGCTCAGGAAGTACAAATATCATTTGGAGGTATCATAACTCAATGATCAAATTTGAAATTGTGCCTTTCACAATTAATAATATAACAGAAGGGCCAGCAAATAATAAACTGAATATATTTGCATCAAATTATAAATAGAAATATTATTGCTTTAATCAAATTGGTTTCAAATTATTGATTTGGTAAAATTCTAATTACAATAGTGAATGATACATATTATACCAATAAAAGACAACTACATTGATTAACCTATATTTTAAAATAGTTATTATTGCAAAAATAAATGACTACCTGAATGTGTATTGAAACTGGACCAGAATGGTTATTTTTACTTAATTCATTGATAAATATTCATCTGGTGTTGGAGAAAAAATAAGAAAACTTTAATAAAAATAATTAAAATGATAATCACTATTGTTACCAATATCAGCATTTGTGACAGTAGTATTACTTCTTTAATCTTTGGATAGGAAAGACTTTTGTAAACTTGAGAACATTACTAACTGATGTAGAGGAAATTGTGTCCCTGATGACACTGTTTTCATTTTCTCTTAAAATTAAATTAGGTATTTTTTAATTTTAAGAATTTCTGACCAAGGCAATATATTAGAAAAAACACAAACCATTTCTAAACATGACAGTGAAATCAGTCTCACCATATTCCTGTGCTCTTTTCCTCTGACCCAGAGACCTCACAACTATAGGTTTCTCTTTGTGGTTCCAACCGTGTTTAACATAGTTGCCAGTTAAAAAAAAACTAATTTAAATATCATTCAGAGGATGACAAATGCTAATAGAAATATCTCTGGATTATGTTTCTAAATACTTTTCACTTAATAATTCCTTTTGTTGCTTGAAAATATTTATCTTTTTCACAGACAGAAATAATAAGGATATCAATTTAATTTATGTATAGTTTAAGTGTATAAAGATTTAGAGATTTTTTAATAGAATAATAAACACAAGGCATCTTGCCAAATTTACCAATAAATTGGCAACATCAGATTCTTGTGTCAACTGGATATTTTTAAATTCCAGAGTAAAGTTTCAATTAAAAAGGCAAAAGTTTGATATTTTGACTGAAAACAGTAATATTTTGTCTCCTAACAGTTTACATATTATACACATTCTTTGTATAAAGTATTTGATAAGTTTAATGGAACGTTAAATTCCAAAATATTAATTAATTTTATTGGCACACTTTTGATATATATAATGATAATATTCCTCATAGGGAATTTATACCTGTATGTAATATAACATTTTTATAGATATTGAATTAAACATTTACTTTGATTTTATTGTTTTGTATTGTGGAGTCAATATAATTTTCCCCTGGTTGCTGATATTTATATAGATTCTTTTTAAAAAATTTTAAACAAAATATTAAAAATAACAAAACAATTTTGGAACAGACTAGTAGGAGGGTAATAATAATTAATATGCTATGTATTGTTATATTCACTGTAGTTGTTCAGAGTACAAGATATAGACCTGAAACATTGTCCAGAAAATTACTAGCACAAAACTTTCTTTTCAATCAACTAAGAGAAAATAACTGTATAACTATTTTGACTATTGTATCGGTTACTTTTCTTCGTTGCTGAGACAAACACCTGACATCCAAGTGAAGCAAGGAAAGGCTTATTTAGCTCACAGTTTCTGGAGATTTCAGTCCATAATCAGCTGGCTCCAAAGCAGGATGGCATGGCACGGGGGCAGCACTTCAAGGCGGCAGCCAGAGCAAAAGAGAGCAAAACGCGAGCCTCTTCTCTATCCTTAAATTGTACACAGGCCACCCTCCCCACCAAAACCTTCAGGGTGGGTGTAACACTCACAAAATGTCCTTGCCTTCCTTTGCACAGGATGAGGATATTTACAAAGTAAGAACCCTGGCTCCCTGCTGAGTCTCTCAGTTAAACTTCTAAACTTCTCAAGTTGACACAATGTATTAACCATAAGAACTATCTTGTGTGTATACATATATATATTTCTTTTCCTTTCTTCCTTTCTCATTTCTCCCATTACAGCTTTTCTTTTCTTTTAAACTGTTTCTTCCCTATTCACAGTATCTTTTGAACATTTTGAATCTCATTTACACTTTTAGTTCCTCACACTAATGAGACAGTGTGATGTTTACACATGTGGGTCTGATTTATTTCAGTTGAGTATGTACTCCAGTTGCAACCACTTACTATATAAGTCTTAAATTTACCTTTCTTTGACAACTGAGTAGCATTACATGATATAAAAAATATCTTTTTATCCATTCCTCAATTGATGGACATTTGTGTTGTTTCCAAGATTTAGCTATTACAAATTGTACTCCTATAAACATGGGTACACATATATCTTTGTGATATGCTGTTTTCAATTGTTCTGGGAAGATACCCGGAAGGGGAATAGCTGGATCAAGTAGGACCACTAATCCTAGTTTGTTTTTTTTTTTAAGGAATCTCCACATGTATTTCCACAGTGGTTGCACCAGTCTACCTTCTCACTAAGAGTATAGAAGGGCTCCTTTTCCCCCACAAACTTGCCAGCATTTATTAATGATTATTTGTTGATGTTAGACATTCTTTCTGGAGTGAGATAGCATCTCAGTGTTGTTTTAATTTGCATCTCTCAAATGACCAATGATTTTGAACAATTTGTAATATAATTATTTGCTGTTTGTATTTCTTCATCTGAAAAAAACAATCATCTCAGATGCCCATTTTTGAATTGGGTCTTGGAATTTTGGAAGCCTGATTTTTTTCAATTCTTTGTAAGTTCTAGATATAAGTCCTTTGTCTGAAGGACAACTGGCTTTAATTTTTTCCAACTATGTGGTTGTCTTTTTACTTTTATGGTGCTTTCTATGCAGAAGCTTTTGAATAATGTAAGATCCCATTTGTTGATTCTTTGTAATATTTGTAGTGTGGGTTTTGTTCATGAAGTCTTTGTCTAAACCTACGTCTTCAAGATTTCTGTCTGTTTTCTCTTCCAGTAGATTTAGAGTTTCTGTTTTAATATATAGATTTTTGAATCATTTTGATTTAAGTTTGGCGATAAACATGGGTCTAGTTTTAGTCTTTGGAATGTGGAAAACCAGGACAGTAATTGAGATAAACCAGTTTTTCCAGCACCATTTATTAAAGAGGCTATCTTTCTTCCAGTAAACACGTTTGGCTCCTTTGTCAAAGATAAGGTGGCTGAGTGTGTTTGTAGCTGCATCTGCATGTTCGATTCTGTTCCACTGATCCTTGAATCTGTTTCTTGCCTGTGTAAAGTTGATTTTATCACAGTAGCTTTGTAGTATAATTTCAAATCAGAAATTTTGATAACCCCTGACTTGACTTTGTTGCCCAGAATTGCTTTTGCTATTCTAGGTCTCTTCTGGTTCCAAATGAATTTTTGGAATGTTTTCTCTCATTCTGTGAGGTATGCTAATAATATTTTGATTGGAATTGCACTGAATCTGTGTAACAGTTTTGGGAGTATGGCCATTTTCACTGTTTGTTCTTCCAATCCATGAACAAATGATACATAATGTATCTTGATTCTTCTTTTTTTCTCCATTCCTCTCCCCTCCTTTCAACCCTTCTTCCCCTCCTTATTTACAAAAGCTATGTTTCCATTTTTTCCCTCTATTTTTTTCCACAGTAATTGAGATGAAGTGCAACTGTTTATCTATTATTGTTCTTAAACCTTGTACCCAAATATTTTATTATTCCACAAAAATTTCACTCAAATTAGTTTTGTTAGTCCTTGCTTAGCTACTCTGTGGAACTCAGCTTAAATATTATTTTCATTAGGCAAATTTCCTTGGTCACTTACCCAAAATAGTTTTAACTAGTCTTAATCATTTCATTCCTGTTTAAGATAATTTCTTATTTGTATTCTGAATTGCTTACATGTCTCCTCTCCTTTGTCTGCTAAAATTTAAGAGAGAGAGAGAGAGAGAGAGAGAGAGAGAGAGAGAGAGGAGTTCGTCAGGTCGTCAACCCATCAGGACAAGAGACATAACCATCTTTTCACCTTTTATTTCCAATATCTAGCAGAGTATTTGGCACACTACATAATAAATGTTTAAAAGAAAGCTATATTGTAATAAATCATATCTCCAACACAATAGTTCTAAAATAACATATCAGTATATTTTTCACTGTGTCATGTACAAAACTTTTTTTCCAAAAGTCTTCTGTAGACATTGCTGGAAGAAAGATGCATCTCCATGTATTCCATTTCTTCAACTTTTCATGAAGAAGTTTTCTAGCTTTAGGTTACTCATTATGTCCAAGCACTGGTTAAATTTTATCATGATGTGTTACTTCTTGATCTTATTAGTGGAGTTTCAGGAAAACTGGGCAGTTTTAAACTCTCCCCACATAGATTGGCTGGGATATCTTCCCTGTCCTCTCGTCCTAAGAGTAAATTTCATCACAGATATGATTTTAAAATGTGAGAAAATATATTTGGCTTAGTTTTAATAAAGAGAAGTATGTGAAAATATTCTGCACATAAATGAAAAGCATACCATTTTTATTCTGGAGATTTTGAGACTTTCATCATGGCGTAATTTCATTTATGATATAATTAGCATTACAACAATGTGGTGGTATTAAAACTTTATGTAAAGTAATTACATGAATCTAGATCTGCACACACTGATTTGTTATTTTAATGAAATAAACTAATGAAATAGTTGTAGAAGAAAATATTTCATTGTAACTTAAAAAGATTAACATGTTTTTAATAATCCATTTATAAGATTACCATATGTCTTCATAGTTTCAGAAAATGCGATGAATACAAGTTTGTAATGGTAATAAAAAGTAGATCAAGGAAGAATTTTAAATTAAGAACACTGAGATTTGAAATGAAAATGGGCTCCAAAACACTAAATCTTTAATCAAGTATGCTTCTTGCAAATCTCAGTGGAAGAATAAAATATTATCTGATTCCACAAAACTAAATTATTATGATTATAATTAAAAGAAAATTAAAATCAAGAATTATGAGTTACATTAACTTAGGAAAAACTCCAAATTACAAATTTCAAAAACACCCAGAGTCGTACAGGCATTTAAACTCTTAGAAGGAATGTGTAGTGAAAATATTAAATGCTGGGATCTTGGATGTATTAAGTCATTTTTGAAAAGCCAGACCCTTACAGGTAGTGCTTTCATATGTCAATTACTACCGTTAATTATGTAGCATATAGATTACTACATGCAATGAAGTCTCTCTCTCTTATAAATGAATTTTTAAACCACTCATTAGTCTACATTTTAATACAGTATTCCCAATAATGATAATTACTGATGTTTTCAGTGTCCAGGTATGATATTTTCACCATAACACATATCATTAATTATAAAATTATGAAAATGTTGCCAATGATTTAGGTTAATAATTCTTCAATATTTTGGATTTATCCTTAATTCTCAATGTAAGAGGTTCAAAAGTCCTTTCAAAATTATTCAAAAGCTAAATTATACACACATTTTCCTTAATTTATCTGCTATAGCATTTAAGTAAATATGCCCAGTGTTCATTAGATTCTGCCTTAGTTGCTGTCTTAGCTACTTTTTTCATTGCTGAGACAAAATACCCAATGCCCAAAATTAAGCGAAGAAAATTTTATTTAATTCACAGTTTATAGAGGTTTCAGTCCATAATCAGTGGCTGCAAGACAGGGTGGTATGTGCAGAGTGGCAACAGTTCACAGCAATGGAAGGCAGCAAAAACACCAACATGGCAGGCGGGACAAGACTCTTTCATCCCTTATATTGTGTGCAGACTACCTACCCTAGAGTGGGTGTAGCACTCACACCCTTAATCTTAGCCAGAACTATTCCAACCCAATCAGTGGACTGATTTACTAATCACACATGCTTAATCCCAGTACCACACTCTAGATTCAACCACTTCTGAAAAAGCCCTATGACCTTATGAGGCTGTGGAAGAACACCTAGACACAAACCATAACAGATGCCAAAATACAAGTGTCAATACTTACAAATATATTGATATTTATTGCAAGTGTATAATGTCTATACTAAAGTATAGGCTACTTTACTTTTATTGAACTTAATCTACATGATTTAAACATGTATCACCCATTCCATAATGGTTACACCATGCATTCAATCACTTAGAAAAAAATCTAAACATTCTTCACTACTTTCTTTTTTTATTTCATGCATACTATCCCCCAAAATTCTGATTGGATTTATGAAAAAAATACATTACAAATCTGATAACTCCATTCTATGCCCACTTCCTCTTCACCATTGCATATCAAGACAGTTTTTCATTTGAATAACAGAATAAATGTCCAACTGGTGTCTTCACTTCTGAAATTCCAAGATTATAGTCCTCTCTACAGATTATAGCATTATGACGAAAAACAAAGAAACAAAATCCAAACAAGTTAATGTCACTTTAGGTTAACACAACTTGCTAATTTGGTTTAGAATTTATAAAACATTTAAAATTACATATAATTTTTATAAGACTCACTATAACCTAGTAATTATTTATCTTCTCAGCCTTATCTCTTGTTTTGCCCTTCTCAGTCAATGTACTTCAGTCACCTGTATTTTTATATTGTAGGAAAACCACTGCCTTTTTATTTTTGTCCTTAACCAGAAGTTGATTTTTTCACATTTTGAAAATCCTCTTTATATCTTTTACATCTCATTTCAAAAGTCAACAGGGATCTTTACCTAAACGCTTGAAATTTAAATAAGCTTAAATGGTAACCATAATATTCATTTTGCAAGCCATTATTTCAGCCTAAAATGCTGCTATTTTTGGTTTCACATTTATGTATCTGCCTCCTCACAGAAAGACAATCTCCATGAAGGCTGGACCATTGCATGGTTTACCACATTTTTGGCTCTTCAAACAATCTGGTGCATTATATCATTCAACACTTGCCTGTGGATGAATGAATTTACAAATTGAAGAGTCTTAATATCAATGATAATTTTTCTATGATTAGTGCTCTAATTTGCCCTCTTTTATTAATTCAGTTTATTGGTACATTTTAAATATGCATGTTGGCCAGGTGTGGTGGCACACACCTCTAATCACAGGACTTGGAAGGCTGAGGCAGGAGGATCATTGCAAGTTTGAGGCCAGCCTGGGCTACATAGTGAGTTCAAGAAGAGCCTCAATTGCATAATGAGACTCTCTCTCAAAATAAATAGATAAATAAACAAACAAATAAATAAATGTGTTCATCACTTTCATCATAGGAACTTTGCACCTGTACATGACTTATCTCAGTTCTTTTTTCACGCATTCCTTTCTCCTCCCTTCAATCCTTCTTTCTCTTCTCATTTACAAAAGCTTTATTTCCATTTCTCCTTCTTTTTCTCTTTCTTCCTTTTGCTTTCCCTCCACTCCTTTTCCCCTTCTTTAGTTCCACTTTCCAACTGAACATTTTCTTCCTATTTCATAATACTTAGTATAAATCCTGGTCCTTACTTACACTTTCAGTTTCTCACACTAGAGAAATAGTGAGGTATTTACACATGTGTGTTCAATTTATTTCACTTAAAAGCATGGTCTCAAGGTGCACTCATTTACCTAGAAATGTTTCAAATTCATCCTCTTTTATACCTGAGTAGTACTTCACCATATTACAAAAATATATCTTCTTTACCATTTACTGGTTGATGGGTAGTTGGACTGTTCCAAGATTTACTTACTACAAACTGTGCTGCTATAAACATTGTGTGCATGCTTCAATGTGGTGTGGTGTTTTTAATTTTGGAGGAAAGATACCAAAAAGGGGAATAGCTGGGTCAAATTGGACCTCTACTCCTAGTTTTTTGAAGAATATGCACACCAGTTTCCATAGTAGTTACACCTGTCTATACTACCAACAGTGGAGAAAGGTTCTAACCTCTAGAAATAAATTTTTAATGTTTATATATTATTCAGCATTAGGTATTCTATTACAACACAAAATGAAAGCAATTTAAAAATGTGTAACTGGAAATACATTTGTGGAATTCATTCATATGGAGAGGTAGTTTTTGTTTCAGTCAAGACATATCTGTACACAATCCCACTCTGTATCTAGGCATCAGACTAAGTATAAATTGGTATGTATAGAATTGCCCTTAATGTCAGTCAGAGAACACACACTGCTTTTTGTTTTATCATTTATTATGTTTCATTATTCTACTTTAAATCTTACCCGCCAGTCAAAAAATATGATATTCAACAATGGCATACTGTTAATCACTGACCCTTACTTGCACATGCCATTTTATTCTAATAAACATTCTTTTATTCTTAACTAATTAGCAGGAACTATTGATAAAAAATAGGTCATATCTTATAAGCTGAAAGGAAAGATTATAAATATTTTATTGAGCCACAGTTATTTCCTGAATGGAAGATTAAGTAAGCAGTGGCTTACAATCTATGCTGATGCACATTTCTGGGCAATAATCAAGAAAGTTATTAAACTGGATGTGAAGTGTAGGTTGATACCCTCAATGACTTATCTTCATAATAACAAAACAATAAAAGCTCCACACTAATACTCAGAAAAACCCAATACCATAATTTGCATCTCTGGTGTCTACTCATATGGGCAAACATTAATATCTGACCTTAAACTGATGGATTTGCTATTTTAATTTCCTCTTTTGCAAAGTCCACTGGCTGCTAAGTATTAGAAATGACAATGCATTTAATCAGCTAGACCCAGAGAAATTCTCTAGCAATATAGAAATGAGAGAAAAGCAAAAAGAAGAGTATCAGGGAAGAAGGCAATGAAATAGAAGAAAAATTGGAAGAGACAGAAACAAAAAATGAGAGTGATGTTGAATCCTAGATTGCCTTGTGACAATCAAAATCTGAGCATTACACATATGAGCACATTTTCTTTTTCAATTTTTAAAGTAGTACTTAAAGCATTGAGTTCAGAAAAGTTCAAAAAATGTAATTCAATATTGTTCAATAAAAGTTGTTGTTTTCCTTTCCAGACAACAGGAATTCCTTTGTGTGGTGGACTGAAAACTGGTGGTCAACTTGAAACACCAGTTGAACTGAATAAACATAGTGTGGAATGTGGATGGCCTACCTGAGGATTGTTGCCAACATGAAAGGGGGAACTGGAGAGGAAGAAGTAGTGTTGTTGGTTCTCTTGGGTGTTGTTGGTTCTCCTGTTGCCATTAGTTCTCCTGGAGGAGCTCGTTGAGCTTCCTTCCTGATATGAACTTGGTTATTCTCATTGTCAGAGATGCTCAGGACCTTGTCGTCACTCAGAATGGCTGTGGTTCACTTTGGGGGAGCTGTGGTCCTTACTTTGAGCATAACTTGTTGGCTTCAGAGGGGAGGATGGTGTGCTGTTCAATCTTTTGGAGAAGTTTGTTGCACTGGCTTCCTGATATGAACTTAGCTATTCTGATCTTCAGAGGAGCTCAGGACCTTGTTGTTGCTGAGGATGGCTGAGGTACTTTTTGGGGAAGCTCTGGTCCTTACTTTGAGCATCGCTCCCTGGCTCCCATGCAGAACCCTCAGCTTACTACCACAGATCCTTCATCCCCCTGGCACAGACTTTCTAGTTTCCACCACTGACCTTTGGGCCTTTCTAGCACAGATCCACAAAACAGACTTGCATGGGGCATTATCATGGGCTCTGTGTCTTTAATTGGACTCATGCAAGACGTTGCCATGGGATGCAGCTGGATTCTTTGGTTCTTAGTGTGTGAACATATTTCCTGCACTTTTCATGTTTGACTCTTTGAGTGATTATCATAAAATAATACTATAAATTATGTGTCCTGTATTAAATCGTTTTCCTTGCAATTCCTGACTACAGCACAGTGAGCAACATGGTGAGCAGACAGGGTCCTGGTTCTGTGCAAAGAGATATATAAAGACAAATGTAAATCAAAATGGGGAAATTTCTGATAATCATATGTGCTCAGAAAAAGATATATACATGAAGTAGTATGATGTAGTTAAAGATTGAATGAATAATCATTAAAATGGGCAGTCAGAAAAATGTCATGAGGAGGTGACTTTGATTAAATGCATGAATTGCAAGATATTATCAGCCAAGAAAATCAGAGGACAACTAAACCAGCAATGATAAACCTTTCAACTGACTTCCTAAAGTACTCTACAGTTGAATTTAAAACCAGTTATATAATTGTGCTTCCAATGTTATTGCCGCACATAATCGAATATGAACAACACCAATCTGGCTGCATAAACAGACCAAAACATCTTCAAAAGTGAAATTATCACAAGATGAATCATTTCATGATATTTTAGACATCATTATTAGTTTGAGTATTGATATTTTTCACTAATTTCAAGAGTCTCAATAACTAAAATTATTTGGTATCTCGAAGATATAAAACTATTTCAAGCTTCTGGACCACAGTCAGTTTCATATTCAAGCTTTGTAGGCTTTTCAGATGTGCGTTACTGGAGAGATTTAGGCTATGGCTCTGTGCCTTGGTCTCCTTGTCTTCAAAGATTGAAGTATAGAAATATTTCACAAGACAGTTGCTTCACTTAAGTGAGCTAGCACAAGCAAAAGTACAATAAAGAACATGTTGTAGGCTGTTTGTTAGTAATTAGTATCCATTCTTCTTATATACAATTCATGGAATTAAATATCTACCTGTGCATATATATATATATATATATATATATATATATATATATACATATATATGTAATATGGAAATATATATTATACTTTAGGCTTTAAAAGATGTCATTTGATGTACAGAAAGAAAAATGGACTTTAGAATTAGAAATTGATAGGGTTGAGTCTAATGTCCTTCAGTTAGTTTGGCAATAAGAGAAAACGTGCACAATTTTATTTTCTTGACCATCAGGATCGACCATTTTTAGAAGGGGACAGTGTTCAACACCTACAGCCATTATTAACTAAAATAAGAAAATGAATGTACAGTACCTAGCACATTATTCAAAGCATGTAAGGCAGCTTTGTAAAATGAAATTTAGTAAAAGAGATTTAAAGACTATTTTTAAAATTCAAAAATCAACTTTATCTCAAAAGGAGATAACAATTGATGTTAAAGTTCTGTTAAAACAGAAAAACCAACAAAAAACAGGGTCGTAAGTTTTACTAATTAAGTAGTCTGATTTAGGCTACTATTAATTTTTAGTAGAGAAAATATTTTATGAAAATCTGGTAATACTAAATTTGAAAATGTATCTCTATGTAATGCAGCACTAAATAGTACTTATTCATTAAGATTTCCAGTTTAAAGCAGACCGGTATATAGATACATTAGATATAGGGACTATGATAGGATTTTAAAATGCACAACCTGTTTCATATTTTAGCATTGTCAATTTAATTTTGTCTGTTTTTGGATTCACTAAACCTATTTCCTCAAAGAATGCAAATATATAGAAAAAAACCATTTTTATTCATGCATATTAGAGAATAATGTGACTCCTTTTATCATACTGGTGTTACAGGCAACTAGGTTAGATAGAAATAATATAGGCAGTCAGACAAGGCTAAGCCTCAACGAACTAGTGCAGAAGGCCAGACACCTTGTAATTGTGGGGGACACAGACACCTCCCCCTGTGGGCCAGACTTCAAGACAAAGGATCAAATGAATACACCCACATCCTAAGGTTTGATATTCTAAATAGGTCTTTATCACCCTGAGGAAGTGAGGAGTCACTAACCCAACCCCCTACAGCCAAAAGCCCTGTTCTGTATTGGTGCCCCCTTATTTGCTTCACCATTTGTCTCTGATCTAATCAATATTACCCGTGCAAACAATTCTTTTGTCTGGGCATAGTTCTGTCTCACCTCATGGCCACATTGTGAGTTCCCATGTTTTCCCCACCTTAGACCTGCCTCACTTTATGGTTTTACTCTATAAAATCCCTAGAAAAGACAGAGTCTTGGACTTCTGAGAAGGTCACAGAACAGTAAACATCAGAGTAAACAGACTTTCTGAGAGAAACAGTCCAATTGCTGGAATATAGCATCATGGAGAGGACAAGAAGGAAGGAAGTGGGTCCCCTGGACCCAGGAAGAATCTAAAATGTGAATTGAAGCCCACAGAGAGAGTAAAAAGAAAAACTTAAATGAAGAAGGTGGTATTTGGGGGTACCTTAGACTAGAGCCAGACTCACCCTGTGAGAGGAGCTGTTGGAACCTGGGGACACATGGTCACAGTAACGGTGGCTGCTGGAGACCCCAGAGGTCTCTGTGCACAGGTGCAGTGGTTGAAGAGAGCGGCAGACACGGAGGTCTGGCTGGTGGTGAGTGCAGAGGACTCAGTCCTCCCACGAGGGAAACCAATTGATTGGGAGCCATTTTGGAGTTGGTCAGGATAAGCCTGGGGCCAGGACTGCTGCTGGCTTCTTCCAGCAGCTGCAGGTTGGGTGCAGACCCATGGAAATTGCTTGGACTGAGTCCCGCCTCCATGCGCATTCCGGAGACAATTGCATAGGTTCTGCACCAGCTTAGGTGTGCAGGCCCTGGCCGGCTCTGCCCCCACAAACACTCTAAGGGCCCCTGTGAACCTGTATCCAGCTCAGTGCAGAAGCATGGGTGCCCACCATCAGATACCCATAGCCAGCACTGGCTAGAAAAATGAAACAGTCTTGCTTCAGAGATATTGTAGCCAGTGCCAGAAGTGCCTGGAACCCCACTACACATGTGTCTGGAAAAATACAGGAATATGTCAAGATGAAGAAGGAAAAGGAAGTCCCTGGACTCCAACCCAAGCAGCGCAAGTCCAGGAGAGGTAAACATGGAAGAGATCAGGAGTCACACATCTGAAATGTCAGAAGTGATGTCAACTGAAGTAAAGAAACAACTTTGTAGAGGCTATAAAAGAAATTAGAACAGAAATACTATCCCAGGTAAAAGAAGAAATAAAAAACATAAAAGAATTGCAAAGCACCTCTAAAGAAGACATAGATAAAAAAATAGTGGAGCATAGGAAAATGAGAGAAACCATGAATGAACAATGTAAGAGAGACTTAGAATGCATGAAACACATTCAAAGAGACATCCAGGAAATTAAAAACTCCATTGAAAGCTGGCGAAACCATTAGAAAGAAACCGAAGATAGACTTTCAAACTTTGAAGACAGGTTTGCAGCTTGTGATTGTGAAGGGAAAGATCTCTCAAAAATAACAAGGAACCAGGAAGTAACAATTCAAAAGCTGCAAGACAACTCAAAGAAACATAAGTAGGACCGTATTTACAGAAATAATTTCAGAGAACTTCCCAAGCATGGGAAAAGGAAGTGACATTCAAATAAGTGAGGCATATAGAACTCCAGCTAGCCATAACCAAAATAAATCTACATCAGACATATAATAATCAAGATCCCAGAAATTCAACACAAGAACAGAATATTAAAAGCTGTTAGAGAAAAGAAACAGATCACGTATAAAGGAAAACCCATCAGACTCATGACAGACTTCTCAACACAAACCATCAAGTCAAGAAGAAGCTGGAGTGAAGTATTTCAAGTCCTGAAAGAAAACAACTTCCAACTCAGACTGATGTACCTTGCAAAATTTTCTTTCAAAATTAATGGAGAAATAAGACACTTCCATGACAAAGAACAACTCAAGGAATTCATGACCACCAAACCAACCTACAAAGAATACTAAAAGACATTCTAGAGAGAGATAAAAAGGACCATGGTCTCAGGAATAATGGCAGAGGGGGACCATCAAGTGGGAACAGTCAATTGAATGGAGTGGAAAAATAGAGAGCCAATGGCAGGAAAATAGTATGTTAGAGACAACATAGTACAAAATGACCATAACCATTAATGTAGATGGCCTCAATGCACCAATAGAAAGAAACACAGGCAGAGTGGATCAGGAGACAAGATCCATTAATATGTTCTGTACAAGAAACACATTTAACTAGAAAGAAAATTCATAGACTGAAAGCCAAAGGAGAGAGAACAATGTCCTATGTGAACCAATCCTTAGGAAAAAAAACTCATTTAGAAGTAGTTTGGCTCCTGAGAAAATTATAAAAATCATGTTTGGGAAGAAATTACTGTATTACAATATGAAATACATAAATTTGCCTTTATATGGCAAGGTTTCAATACCTCACAGCAAATAAGAAAAATTAATAATAGTAAATAATAAATGTTCAACATGGAAAGACTCATTACCAACAAAATAACAGATTTCCTTTCAAAAACAAATGGATCATCTATGTAAACAGGACACAATCTCTAGCCATAAAATGTGTTATGTTTTTAACCACACTTTAAATTTGAAAATTCTACCTCTTAAAACTAGTAAAATATCTATCTGTTTTATAAGTAAATAGCAGCACTGTTAAATCACACAGATCAAACAGAAAAAAAAACTAAAATAGAAATATGAAAGCACTAATGGATAAATATTATGTTAAGTGAGATAAGTCTGAAACATAAAGACAAATTCCATATAATGTTATTCATGTGGAATCTAAATAAAAGAGTCAATCTTAAGAGTAGAGAATCAAAATGATGGTTACCAGGTGTTGGGCTGATTGATGAATAAGGGAGATAGAGAGAGATTGGTCAAAGGATGTCTAATCATATTTAGGAGAATACATTTGTGAGATTTGTAGCAGCGTAAATGTCAATGGATTCAACTCACAGAACCAAAGGACTTTTGAGGTTCAATAATTTTCAAGTTCATAAACAAGGTTTGAGGATAAAAAGTTGAATACTACTTAGTATTTCATTAAAACAATGAAGATGAATTGTAACTACATTCAACATGGATAATTTAAATATATAATAGTACAAAAGAAAACAAGGTGGAATATTTACATTTGTTTCCATTTATATGAATAAAATACAAACACTAAAATATTTATAAAGAAAATTGTACACATTAAATTTTGGATAATTACTATCTTTTGTGAAAGAAGAAAAGAAAGATAAGATTTGGAGACCACACAGAGGAACATAAAGGCAATATTTGTGTTTCTTGTGTAACATTGTGTTTTGGTATGCTTATAGTTCATTATATTATACTTACTCTCATATGTCTTTTATTTTTACATTTGTTTAATATTTTATGAAATGTTAACAAAAATAAAAATGATTTGTCCTTCACTTACTATGTTGATTCATTTATTTCAACTAAACATTAACTCTGAATTTATTTTGTATTTTGTGGTATCTTTGGTCACATAATGGGAATACTTTGATCTGTTTGAAAATTAGTACAGCTTAGAATTCCCCTGTAATAACATTTCATTTCCCCTGTTAGATATATTCTTTATGTCCATGACTGTTATAGTTCATTCTTGTTTTTAAGATAGTCATTAAAATAGGAAAATAATATTTTGACTGTATGATAAATAAAACTTCAATTCAGTTATTTTTACACAGCTGATAATAAAAAATAATTTGGGACAATAATGAGCACATCTATATTAAAATTTAACTCATATTTAAAAAAGCTTTATAAAGTTCTAACATAAACATAAAATTTTTGCTGGTTTAGTTATAATTCATTGATCATTTCAATTACTCAGAAATAACACCTCTATAAAGTATAAAATTGTACTATGAATAATACTTATTTAGCTATCTTTGAAATATGTATTGTATCTTTCTTTATAATATACTTAGAACAATTTTTCATTTTAGGGATAATATTATGGAAATTACTTTATTGAAAATGATTTTACCATTTATTATTCATTGACACATAGAATGTTATAATTTTCCAGTTGAAAAATATTTCAGACTGAGAGTTGTGCTGCATGCCTGCAATCCTAGCATTCAGAAGGCTGAGGCAAGAGGATTGCTGTCAGTTTGAGGCCAGCCTGGTTACACAATGAGTTCAAGACTACTCTGAACTACACAGTGAGACTCTTTCAAAAAACAAAAAGAATTCACATTCTCTATGTTAATATTTGAAAAAATAAATATGAAATGCAAATTTTCTGCTTAAAGTCAATTTGATAGCAAGGATTTGTCACAATTTTACTCTCAGTTTTCAACATGCTAAGATTTCAAAATTGTATTTTATAACCTTAGAAATCTGAGAAGCACTGCTGGAACTATATTGAATCATCGTCTTGATTTTTAGATTATTACACAAGAGTTTAAATGCGTTACTTAGCTAACTTCATGATAGAGTCAAAAATAGAGCATGTGTTTCTTCCACATTTGTCCTCTATCCTTCTGTTATAGTTTGCATCTGGATATCGCCCCAAATCCTCATGCAGGGGCATGCTTCTAGAATTTGTGATTGACTCATGGTCCGATGCTAGGACTATGGATGTGAGTGCTATACCTACCCTAGAGTGGGGAGCCTACATACAATATAAGGAACAAAAAGAGTCTTCTATGTGTGCTCTTCCCTTTTTGCTTTTGTTGCTTTTGCTGTTGTCTGCTGCCATGAATTGTTGCCCCTCTCATGCCACCCCATGTTGGAACCAGCTGATTATGGACTGAAATTTCCACAAACTGTGAACTAAATAAGCCTTTCCTTCCTTAATTTTGAGTACTGGGTATTTTGTCTCAGCAACAAGAAAAAAGTAACCAACACACCTTCATTTTTTATGTTTCCAAGTGTTTCCTTCAAGTCAACATATTTTTAACATCCAGCTTTACTTAGCACTATTCTAAACCTTTTTTATCTTTGTAACATTTCTGGTACTTTCTAATATGTTTTTTCATTAACTTTCACAGACCATTTCAATTATCTGTAAAGTTTCAAAAGGTAGTTTGAGGAGAGAAATTCTAAACATTTTTGTTTGAATACATTTTTTCCCATCTTCATCTGTGAAGTACAGTGATAATCATATCATTCAAGTTGAAAAATCTTCTTTCTTGAGTCCACCAGAAATCTTGTTAGACTTTCAGAATCAGCTGTGTCCAGTACCTCTGCAAAGGAAAACCTAGAATTACAGAGGCAGAAGCAGCAAATTTTTTTTCTAGTTTTCTAATAATTTTAAATTCCTCCTCCTCTCCAGCTTCCTACATCTTTGTAGTTACGGACTTTGCACTGATAATCACACCTGGGGAAGTATAAAATTACTTGCACTTTTCAAGCTGCACAAAAATTATACTCTATGTGAGCTAAAACCCTGGAGTTTCACCACTTAATAATATTGTTTACTTCAAGATGTTTCTGTATAAACCTCCTAGGAATTTTTTGACAGCTTTTGGTCATTATGCTGTCTGTTTAGGAAGATAATCGATACTCCTGGAATTTTACTTGAAGAATATGCATTTAAGTGAGTATTGAGTAAAGAAAAGAATCATACATGTCTCCAGATAACTAAGTTACTTTCCCTCATTACTTGTAAGGATTGCTTTGTGGTAGTGAGTCCAGTAAGTCATTAAGGCTAATGACTTTTGTCACAGTTTGCTTTCAAAATTCTTGCAGTGAAAAAGCTTTCAAATATAAAAACTCTACCTACTGTAGACACATTGGTATGATACATTAGAAACTAAGAGAAAGCAGCCAAAATATTTAAATCTTACTTGGAAAAACAATTCTTTAAAAAAAAAAACTACTAAAAAAGCTTAT
Source organism: Cuniculus paca (assembly GCA_004365215.1). Classification (NCBI taxonomy): domain Eukaryota; kingdom Metazoa; phylum Chordata; class Mammalia; order Rodentia; family Cuniculidae; genus Cuniculus; species Cuniculus paca. The sequence goes on from RJWT010000598.1 coordinate 26,714, forward strand.
TGTATGTATTCTAGCCAAATGTGTAAGTCAGCAATGGAGATCATCATTGTAAGAAAGATGGAGTATTAATTAAAAGTACTATTTAATACATAAAAAGATTAGTGAATGATCTAATGTCTTAAATTCAATATTTTATTATATAAGAATATTGGACATTTTCAATGAATTATGCATTCACTGGAAAAACTGATTTAGCTATCTGAAATTATTCCATTTGAAGAATCAGAAAAATAGACATACACTGAAGCTCATGGCAAGGTAAAAGAATTTTTAAATGTCATTTCTATCTCTGAACTATTTATAAATGGGTTTCAAGAGTAGTCAAATTCCTTGAAATAGGAGAAGTAGGCATTTATGTAAAACTCATATTACATTTATTTATGTGAAAGAAGGTAGTAAATTAACAATGTCACTATTATGCATGGTATGTTCACTGGTATATAAATGCTTTTTATAAATGCAGTAATACCTCAGTTCACAAACTCTTCTGTTCACAAACAAAGACATTTGACAAAATTTTGCTTCCATTCACAAACTCCACATTAGGTGACAACACAGGCACAACCATCTTCCCAAAAAAACCACAAATGGAGCCATCTTCCTCAAAACCATAAAACATTTAAGTTTGTGAATCAAGGTACCATTGTAATAGCCAATATGTGGGACTTGTAATGTGCTTTATCTTATTTAATCCTTAAAAGTATGAAGTAATTGCTATTATCAGCTACCTTTTAGACAGGATGAAAAATTAAAATAAAAATTTATAGGGAACTTACTAAATATAAATCTGTTAAATATTTAAAATGTTAATTCATATCAAAATTCAATAGTTTTTGAATAGGTATAATTATTTTCTTCGCCTTGTGGATAAAACAGCTGACACTCAGAACATTTAAATAATTCACCTTCGTGCTGTGACAGAACTGAAAATTCGTGTTCTAAAAACCAATTTTTATGGCAGCACATGCCTTTTTAAACAGTACACTAATGGTGATGAAATAGAGCCAGGTTTCAAAATCCACCTTCAGTCATGAAGGCAATGTTGCCTCTGGATTTAATCTCTCCTTCATAATATTTGTAGTAACTCATGAATGACTTCATCCTGTCCTACGACTGGCTTTTCATAGAGCCCAAATACTTGAAATTGAGATACATATGTTACGCTACCTGCTAAACATCATGGCTTGGATATATATGGTATCTAACAACTATATTTAAAGATTTTGAAAGATGCACTTCGTTTTCTTTTTCAATTTCTGACTCTTTCTCTCACTTGTTTTACAATTAGAACATGTTTGCAGTACATGGTGATTACATATATCTCATGGAGTCTGTACGTGTACACAATATATCTTAACTCTTCTTTTTTTTTCTCCTCATCCCTGACCCCTCTTCTCCCTCCTGGCTCCTTTCAACTCTTGGTCCCCTTCCCATTTGCAAATGCTCTATTTTCATAATTTTTCCCTTTAATTCTTTTATTTTGCATCCCCTTTTCCTCTCATTGTCTCCCCGCCATCCCTAGTCAAAAAATAATATACACTTCAAAAGATTAAAGGAAAGGATATCAAATGCTTCCACCAAAAAGAAATAAAAAATGTTTGAAGTGATAGATTTGTTTACCCTGATTTAAACATTACAAAATATATATATCAAAATATCTTATGATACCTAATATATATGTACAATTTCGTGTTTTCATATAGTAATTAAAAAGTGAAAACGAGAAAAATAAATTTAACTTAAAAATATAAGCAATTAATGGGAATTCTATTGGAAGTTTTACCTCCTGATAGTTTTAGAATTATAATGCAGAAGATTTTTAAATTTGCTATGTATCAATCTTCTTGTTATATGGTACTAAAGTAGTATCTACTGATAATAAATGTTTTAATAGATTAAGATATGAAAATCTAAAATAATGCATTTTAAACTTTGAGAAGGATCAACAGTAACATGAAGAGAGAAAAGTTCAAAAAAGAAAACAAGAGAGAAAATGCATAAAGAAAAGAAATAATGAAGAATTAAGTAAGGGACAAGTTAATATGACCTAAGGTTGGAATTTAATTGTGAAACTAAGCAGTTCATATGGTTGTTAGACAATGTAGAACTTGTGAGCTTTTGTGTGGCATAGGGGAATGGTTACAGTCTAAGCATACTTCAGGGAGTTTCATTTGCATGTCATGTAACCGCTATGCAAAGATAGGAGCAAGAGGACAGATCCTCAGGAGACCCTAAACTCCGTAGAAGATACAAAATGTGATATTCAAAAAACAGGAAAACGATAGATTGGTGTGATGTTTGTATATAGAATTGTGGTCATGCTTTGATTCTGCTCTCTTATAATGTTGTAGGTTGGTATCCTCACAGGCTCTCTTTCCAAATCTACCTCTGCCCACTCAAGCCTCAGTCCTCCCAGCCCCCTTCTTCCCCTTCTCCTCTCCCCAAATAGCAGCCCTGTTCCTCAGCCCTGTTCTCTCCCACCACCAGGAAATGAACGGTGACAGTGAAGGAATTTTCCTAAAACATATTTCACTTTTTTGACATACATAATTACATTGAATCTGATCTGAGAAAAGCAAAGTCTTTGGAGTAAGAGGAAATTGCACAACAGGAGACTGTCAACAAATATAGAAATCCCATGAAGAAAACACTATCTCTCAGATCAAAAATCTCAGTTGGCTTTTCCTTCTACTTATGATGAATGCAGAGGGAAACATGCCAGATGCAATCAATTTGGGAAGACTGGAGTTTCTAAATATACTGCTGAGGTGAGGTAAGTACAGTCGGTAATTCATCGATTGTCTCTTGTGTTCTCTTGATACCGGGTTCAGTTTCCCTCTGAGCAGCCTTAATCTTAGATCTTTTTAAGAGCTGCCTCATCCTAGCACAAATAATCAGAAGAGCAGCAGGTAAAAAGTCCATGCAGCAGGCAGTACCAGTTCTCTTTCCCAACCCCCCAATATACCTCATTCACAACACAGCCTGGCCATGGATGTGTCCTTGGGACAGGGAGGAGAAAATAAAAGAAGCTTGAAAAAGGAATAATACTGAAGACAGCATGAAGCTCCTGTCAGAGGGAATATGTGTTTAATCATTAGTGTGTTTTAAGTGACTTGAAAGCCTAGGGGAAAGATGGAGTAGGCCTAACGGCACATAGTCTCAGTTCCTAGTTGCTTAAAAAAAAAACACCCACAAGTATGATGAAAATTAGTGGCTAAGCATTTGTAATTGCTTCAGTGGCACCTAAGAGGCAAACTGATCTTAACGCTCTGGGCTTTCTGTAAGCTTAAGGAAGCTGGCACTCCTTACTCTGAGACAGTACAAATGGCAATAGAGGGAAACAATAAAATGCCTTCAACAATTTACTAAACACACTGAAAAACAGAAACAGACTCTTTAATAAGCTCTAAATGGTCACTGGAACACAAAGTTTAAACGTTATACAGCGTTCCAAACTTCAATACTGTACTTGATATTTTATCGACATGCTAATTAGAAATGCATACACTGTGATCTGTGCTGATCTTCACTTGCTTGGAGTTGAATATCATAAGGGGAACACACTACAGCAAAGACTTGCAGATTTGATTACAAAATGAAAGATGTAGACTGTAATATGTAGCAGAGTCCCAGGCAGTATGAAAAAAAAATGATTGAAAAACAAGGGAAGGGATGGGCCTCAGAGAAAATAGTATTCCCACTCATCCCATCCAACTTCTGTGATCTTTTGTCTCTTTTTTGCCATGTCTCTTCTTGTAGGACCCTTTATATTTCCCATTTTTGTTTTACTCTCCTGTTTTTTGTTGTAGTAAAATTCCACACCAATTTATGTTTATATTGCATCAAGATAGGAAGGCACAGATAAGATATTGGAACCACCTTACAGCATTACTCATGGTGAAGTAATAGTAATTAGTATTTACTGAAGACTTTCTAGGGACCAGATGTTAGGGTTAATAGCTTTTCCACATTATATTATTTAATTTTAAAAAAATAATTGAAGTATTATTATCTCCATTGTATAAACAGGGACAGGATTGAAGACAAACCTATGGAGGTGATAAGTGGTAAAACCAGCATTTAAACCAAGGTAGTTGGCTCATATATATTAAGCCACTTTGCTAATTTGCTCAACTAAATATATAGGTTTAATATTACATGACTGAAATTTTTCAGAAAGCATGTGAATAATGATAGGTAACTCTCAGATAAATTTTAACTTTTTTACTTTTTTGCCTATATTCATCTGTACACCAGCCTTAACACACCATCTCATGAAAATTAATGACCAACGGTGATGTATCTGGCTTCACTGATTACAGTTTGATAAACGTAAGATTGCTTTTTTCAGTTTTTTCTATGCATGTCAAAAAATATTTAACCATCTACGTTCTAGAATTTAACTTTAACACATAAGTAATTTGATAAATGTAACAAGAAAATAAAATACAATGTACTAGATATTAAAATACATTAATGTCATATAGTCTATCAGTGGTCCTATAGCAGGAGACTTCTAAGAGCACCCAAATGGCCGTGCCTCCTGGTACACATGTCCTTGGTTGATCCTTCTGTAATCCTAGCCAATAACATAACAAGGTGTCACTTTCATGACTGGGTTACATTATGTCATGACTTCCATCTTGTCAGCAAACTCTCTCACTACTTGTATTGGTAAATTATGTCTACATGTTGAAGAGGTCTCCGTGGAAAGGAATTGTGGACAGACAGCCTCTTACCAGTAGCCCACTGAAAACTGAGACCCTCCCTCCTGGAGGAATAAGGACCTTACATTTGATGACCCCCAAGGAATGCAGTTCTGTTTGCATGAGCTTGACAATGACTTTTCCTCAGGATAGGCTTTAGAAAAGATCTAAATTGTGCCTAAAATTTCCTTCATCATTTATGAGAAGCCATGAAAATGTAGGTTACACTCTGTCTTAATGCTTGACTGTAAAAATTATGAGACACATTGTTTTAAGTTGCATAATGTCATGTTTTGTTGTTTAAAACAGACAACTCATTTATAGTTTAACCAAGAAAAGCTCACTCTTATTTATTTAGCCTGCTTGGCTATGGAATTTTTATAAGCAATACAGTTCCATTGATCTGAGTTAGAGAACACTACTCATTGCACAAGAAAGTTGTAATTACAAACAAAAGAGTAGTCGAGTTAGTTCATGATGTAATGAAGAGACCAAGTTATGCATACCAAAAAGAAAACAAAATCTACATTATAATTATAAGAAAAATATTGTTTTGTCATTCAGTCTATATCCTGCAATTGCTAGTTGAGCAGCCCCCCCTCTATGAAAGATACTGTGACAGTTAATATTGCTCACCATCTTGATTGGATTAGAGCCATCTAGAAAGGTGACTGGATTGTGGGGGCACTGACTCCATCAATGGATCAATGGATGAATTCATTGACGAACTTGCAGCTGAATGGGCTATTAGAAGGTAGTGCCCAGTTGGAGGAAATAGATTCATGGGGATGGGGAAGTGCCTTTGAAGGATATAGCCTGTCCCTTCCTCTTACTCTTTCACTTTCTCTCTAGTTTCTTGCTGCCACAAGGTAAGCAGGTTTCCTCTGCCATGAAGCCACCCAATCATGAACTGAAACCTCTGAAACTGAGCTGAGACAAATACTTCCTTTTTAAAATTGTTTTTGTCAGGCATTTTATCATAGCAATGGAAAGTTGACTAACACAGATACTGACCCCAAAGTTGTACAAGGAGTGTGATTATTAGCTGCCAGTTTTTGTTTAAGAGAAGTCATTCATCTTTTCTTTCATCAGATTGTTCTTTAGTAAGTAGCATTATTGTCATCCATAATCCCTCCTAACAACATCATCCATGAAGATACTTAGTCCAAACTACTTAAACTCCTGGAGTCACAAGAAATTCCAGTTGATCCTTCTTTAATGATAGGACCTGTTCAATGAAACTGGTGAAACAAAAATTGCACCAGAAAATGTTAAGCAAGCGAAGAAGTCTTGAGCCAAAGCAATTGCAATGGAACTAAAATCTGAGCCCAAAGTTGTTGAAACAAATGATGTGAGAATTCACTAACTGGCTTAATGCCAAGTGAAAGTAAACTTTCTCTTATCTTTATAATAGAAGTAAATTTTACAAGTTGTAAAAGGTGCTCACCAAAATTAGGTTCTATGAACAGGAACTGGGAGTTAGAGGCTCAATATTAAATGTTACATTTCAAAGAGATGGCTCTCAGTTTCTTTAGAAAGTCATTCCTGGGCTGCAAAACTGGCAAAAGGCTTTAAAGACATTTACATTTCAAAAGCACAGAAAAAAATTATAATTACATTTTTGGTCAAGTAAATGTTGGAAAGAAAGATTGTTAGGGGACTAGAGTCAAAAAAAATCTTACATAAAATTTATTCAAGCTGTGGGGAACATTAAGTCACCTTAGATGTCAGGAGTGAGGTCAGTTAAAATAGAATAAAACAGTTTTTTCCGTGCCTGATTATGCCAAGTGTGCTGGACATCATAAATGGCTGTCTTCAACATGAAGCATTTGAAAAAGGAAGAGGTTTACTTCCTTAATACAGTGAATTAAGAATGTAGGAGACATATCCTCTGTTTATTTCTTCAGTAATTTTTCCAAGTTTGGGTCTAGAACAAGATATATAAATTAACTTTCATTCTTTTGTGGGGACATTATGACTAAAATACACGCTAAATAATCACATTTGACTGTGTTGAATTATAGATAAAAAGATGGTACTTTGTTGCGTAAACACATAGGAATCAACTAGTTCATTTTGGTATGTATACAGAGAATATGTGCTAAAACCATCTCTGGTTGGATGTGCAGTCACACCTCTTCGATGAGTCTCTTGTCCTTTGTCTGAGAATAAAAGGCAGGCTGATATCTAAGAAGGGAGGAAGGTTTCAATACCTTCCTAATGCCTACTTCTAACACTCATTTACAGTAGAAACATCAAAATTGCCACAAACATTTCATTTTACTTAGACGAGGTTTTTGAACTTGAACCAAAAATCTCTCAGAATAAGTTCCTTTTGCTCAGTACGAAAAGTTATTTTTTCATTATTCCATTTAGTTTCTAGTTTCTGAACATTTTTTCTTTGTATAGCTCTCCAAATAGTAATCACAAAGAATTCTCTGCACATATCACCTGACACTGTTTCCTCTCTCCTTGAGAAATCACACAACTGTCATTTGAGTTCAATTTTCATTGATGTTCAAGCCCCATTCTATCTTCTTTCAATAATTCTAACACAATATCTATTAAGACACAGAACACAACTCACTCACTTTTGTAGTAAAAGATTTAGACACACTTGTTGTATAATATTTTGGTGAATTGAACCTGCCTAAATTTACTTGCCTAAATTTTCTGAAAGTAAAAAAACTTCTGTAGTTAAGTAGTTAAAAAGTACATAATAGTTACTTGATCTCAAGTTAACTTTTTTATACACTTATTGTGCTATAGGGAAACAAACAAGTGGTCATGTAGAAATTTGAAAGATTTATGTTCAATGGTTTGATTTAAGAAAAAGAAAAGAAAAGAAAAGAAAGAAAAGAAAAGAAGAGAAGAGAAGAGAAAAGAAAAGAAAAGAAAAGAAAAGAAAAGAAAAGAAAAGAAAAGAAAAGAAAAGCTTTTAAAGTAACTATGGCATATAGTCACCAGTGATAGACAATCTCTCATGAGCACCTAGAACAGAAGACAGACTTCTACCCAATTTAGACAAAATAATTGGAGAAAATAGATGAAAAATATAAGCATGATATATCTCAAATATTTTAGGATAACTCTGAACAGCAAATATATGATATGTGGAGATGGATATGGACATACATATTCATATTTCTGTTTTAAAATATATAAATTAGATATAAATATATCTGTATTATATACAAATTATACACTTACATTTTATCTATAGAAAGCATAAAAATTCAACTCCAAAAATCCTGATTTTTCTCATCTTCCCCTGGCTAGAATTTAATTAATATGTTCAACTCAACTATCAGGAAAGATCCCAGATATTTTTCCAAGAAGAAAGTGATACAGTAAACCTGAAAAACTTGTTCTAGAAGACAATTCCTGACTTCTATTTTAGCACCAGCCAATCAAAATCTTCCCATTCTTCTGTGAAATAACTGAGAATAGTGAATAGATAACTATTGTCTATTGTCTTTAAATGTCAGTGAGACATGCATGTACTTTTTAAAAGAGATAATTTGTATAAATCGCTAAAAGTTTTCTAAAATTTTTTCCAAATTATTAGCAGAAGACCTAAGTCTACAAAAATACTCTAGGGTTGGGGAACCCCTTTTAAAGGAAGTAATGAGATTCTGATTGTATCTCACCAACAGTGATTATTCCTGTTATAAGAGGTTTCATAAAATGTTTAACTTCTATTTAAGAAGTCACCAAGTTAGAAGCAAAACTCCGCAAGCAAACAAAACAGAGAAATTAAACCTTTCCTCATAGAAAAGAATCTCACCAATTGAAGGGTGAACTCGTGGCAATGTTTACATTTCTTTGTAGTATTGTTATGAATGAAAAGATGAAACCTGGATTCTGACAGACTTCTAGGTTTCTTGGTATTCTGAATCTGCACTATATTAAGAGACTCCAAATGCGTACTACTTCAGAAAATGACAAGAGCATGTATTTTGAAAATTATTGAAAAGGGTAACACATACATTTTAGTAATTTAGGTGTTGCTCCTGCCATTACAGCAAGATGGAGAGAAAATACTGTGGGGCAACGGATTCTTGTTCATCTAGATGCCGCATCACTCTCTTAAGCCAAACTGCAGTGTTCCTGTTTATTGGAATTTAGAGATTTAACCAAAAAGTGTGACAAACTCACTGCTTTTTACTGTTGATCTTGGTGTTCCACTTTGCACTCCAATCTTAGTGGAAGACACAGGATTGGTGTTTCCATTCATGGTGTGTAAGTGATATGCAAAGATTTGACTTTTATTCATATACTTGTTTGTTTTTATACATTCCTTTAGATTACAGGCATTATTCATACAATCTTTCACATTTTGACTGAGATACAGTGGATCTTTTAAGTGCAAAAAGTTCTTCTTCCCACAATATGTTATATGTAGCTAAAGCCATCTGACTCAATACTGCCCATGGCTCCAAGCCTAAAGTCCTCTTGAGTCTATTATCAACTCTAGACTAATCTGTAGCCAAGAAAATCCAAGTCTGAAGAGAATTTATCAATTTATTTGATCATCTCTCATCACCTTTGGCCTGAGGACAAAGGTAATTAGTGCAGTTTCCCCCTGCCCTCATGGTGAAATTTCCAGACGTAGTCTAATTTCTAGAAAGGTTGTTGCCAAGGATCCTTCTACTTTCTTGTCATGTTTCAATAATTTTGAAATATCAAAAGGAATGTAAAAGATAGTTTAATATAGTTTAATTAGCTCATAAATATGGAGCTAGCTAGGTAAATGGCCTGAGATAAAGTGTTGGCCACATTGATAAGAATTTAAATAAGAGTATCAGTGGACTAGACATTGGAATAAGAATGGACTTCCTCAGGTAACATGGAATTCATCCCCTCCCTACTAAGAGAAGCAAAGCTCCCCTTACTATTCTCTAGGTTTCAGGAACTTAAATGAAGAAGCACCAGTTTTTCTTTAAAATTCCAGTGACCTTCAGATCGTATACGCTGAGTAATTAGGTTACGAAGCCTGAGTTCCAACTGGTCAGTTTAAACCAACAGAATTACTTGTTACAGGTGACCACCCCACAGCGAGCAGTTCCCATGCTCCATTTATCCATAAGAATCTCCAGATCAAGGGGCCAAGTGGCCACCTACTCAGGACCCCTCCTAAATTGGAAGCTAATTTTCTTCTTATATTTCTAATAAGCATTTCCCTAACTTCCTACTGTTTGTCTATGGTTTGTGATTCATTCTTTGACTTTTTGAGGGAATAAGTTAATGTTTACATTGTCTGCACACGGAGGTAAAGGTTTCAAAGATGTTGGAGTTCTACATTTCTTTGTTTTCAGAATCTGGCTTTTCTTTATAAATATATGATTGGAAAAGTCTCCTAGTACCTTAATTCCATAAAGCAATTATTTTTTTAATTTTTATTGATATATGTTTGCAATACATAATGTTTATATTCCTTGTGTAGAATTAGTACAGCTACATAAGATCTTAACATAATTTTGTCCAATTTCCTTCTCCTTCCTCCCATCTCCCTCTATCTCTTGATTCCTTTGCCCTTCGAGAAAGATTTAACTCTTAGTATCTATGCTTTATTTTGTTCTTTATTTTTAAAAAATACATACATCAGAAAAGAAAAACATGCATAAATATTTTAATACTAAATTTATTAAGTTATCATGAGATTAATACAAGTTACCTTGGCCTCTACAATTACCAGAGATGCGCAAAGAGGTGGTCATTAGCATTCCATAAGAGAAACCTTAGATATTTAAGCTTCTGGCTCTGATTTATTTCACTTAGCTTTATAATCTCACAATGCATCCATTTTCCTAAGGATGACTCAAGTTTATTTTTCTGGCAGAGCAGTACTCCATAGTGTGTAAATACCACATTTTCTTCATCCATTCATCTGTTGATGGGCACATAGCCAGCTGATAAAATTTAGGTATTATGAAGTGTGCTGCAATAAACATAGGTATGTGTGTATCGCTGTAACATCTTGTCTAACTTTTTTTTTTTTTTTGCAGCATCAGGGATTGAACTCACGACTTCACACTTGCCAGGCAGGTGCTTAGGCCACTGAGCTAAATCCCTTGCCCTCTTGTCCAACTCTTTAGGGAAGATACCCAGCAGGGGAATAGCTGGATCCAAAGTGATTTCTAGTTTTATTTTTTGAGGACTCTTCATACCCATTTCTGTAGTAGCTGTACTAGTTGATGTTGCCGTCAACAATGTTTGTGGTTCCCAGTAGGCTCACTGGCATTTGTTATTACAGTGTTTGATTTTTCCATTCTACCTAGCATTCCAATGTTGTTTTAATTTGCCTTTCTCTAATAGCCAGCAATATTTAAGATTTCTTCATATATTTATTGACCACTTGTATTTCTGTGAAGTGTTTATTCATTTCATTCGCCCATTTTTTGATTAGATCTTTTATTTGGTGAAGTCTAAACTCTTTCAAGTTCATTATGTATTTTAGATATTAGTCCTCTATCTGAGGAATAGGTGGAAAAAATTATTTTCCCATTTTTAAGTTGTCTTTTCATTTTGTTGGTTGTTTCCTTTCATGTGCTGAAGCTTTTTAATTTGATGTGATTCCATATAATTATTTTTGGTACTACTTCCTATGCCAATAGATTTCTGTTCAGAAAGCCCTTGTTTATACCCACAACCTCAAGAGTTTTACCTGTTTTATCTTCCTGCAAACTAAATGTTTCTGGTTTAACATTTAGTTCTTTGATCCATTTTGACTTTAGTTTAGTATATGGTGAGAGATGTGGTTCTAAATTGAATTTTCTGCATGTGGATACCCAGTCGTTCCTGCACTATTTATTTATATAGTAAGTGGAGCAGCAGATTCCAAAGGTGGAAAAATCACCACATGTAATAATAATAATAATACCAAAAATTTATAGCGTTAGGCAGTGTATAAGAATTGTTAAAGCCAGGCATGGTGGCTCACGCCTGTAATCCCAGCATTTGGGAGACTGAGACAGGAGGATCGTGGTGAGTTTGAGACCAGCCTGGGCTACAAAGTGAGCTCAAGGCCACAAGTCTGAATGGCATAGTGAGACCCTGTCTCAAGAAGACAAGGGCCAGGGATCTAACTCACTGGCCTAAGTGCCTGCCTGGAAAGTGTAAGGTCATGAGTTCAATCCCTGGTGCTGCAAAAAAAAAAAAAAAAAAAAAAGGAATTGTTAAAGTATTAATACATTTATTCTTTCAGTCTAAACATTTTCCCTCTTTTTTTTTTTTTTTTTTGTACCAGGTAATGAACTCATGACCTTGCATTAGCCAGGCAGGTACTGTGCCACTGAACTATAACTCTGGCCCTCATTTTTAGTTTATTAACACACAAAAAAACAATGATCCAGGAAAATCTAGACATCATGGTGTTAATTCTTGCTCTCTTATTTTTAAGAACGTATTTATATTACAGTTTGGAACTACTGGCTCATGCCTCAATCTTTTTGTTTTCATTTGAGCTAAATTGGTAAAATGAGTAGGAAAAATGCCATACCACAAAATTATAGAGAGAAAAAGCTAGCATGGCTCAAAGCAAAATAAAAGCTATCACACTCTTCAAATTTATTTATTTATATTTTTGTGAACCACATTTATTTATAAGTTTGAACTACAGTATTTTTTATTTTGACTATGAAGTAAAATAAGACTTTAGATTTCTTAGTGTTTGGAAAGGTAATCGATATTTTTTGAATACTAACATCATTCAAGAATATATCTGTATTACAGATATATGTATATATATTATACAAAAGTACAAAGTTCACTGTAAAACATTACAAATACAAGACATTTTGAAAATAACTATGCTTAAATAAATATTGTAATTTGCTCTGGTTCTCGGATATTTTCCATGTTATTAGAAGGAGGACTTACTGCACGGTATGTGCATTTTAGATATGGTCTGAGTGTGTCCTGGATTCAGCTATTGGAAGACTGGTCTCTGTGTGACTATTCTGTGAGGTGTCACACAGAGATATGGGGTCTAGTAGGAGGTCCTTTGGTCATTGGAGTTGCTGTTCTCAGAAGGGATTGAGGAAAATTTAGGGGGATCTCCGAGCTCTTCTGAGAGTGACTTGATGTAGGAATGAGGTTTGTCCCTAATCTCTCTCTGGCTTCCTGTGTAGCAATGTAATTGAAACCGCTAATTCCATATAAACTGTATAAAGCTAAACTCATTGTCTCGCAAAATTGAAGAATGAAATTACACACAAAAGGAAGAAATTAGAAGAGTGTTTATTGGAGGTAGAGAGAAGAATAGCTCCTGAGTTTCTAGGAGGGGTCCCCAGTGGCTTGTCACATGGCCTCTAGAGCCAGGATTTTTTATGAATAAGTGGAGTATGGGAATTGCTCAGTTGTGCAAAAGCAACCTATCACAGGCAGCTTTGTCGACTTAAAATGACCAACTGGAACTCAGGCTCTTTAATTTGAGTATGTAGGATTTAAAGGAAACTGGGGTTTTAAAGAAAAACTCGTGATTCTGAGATTTAAATTTTTCAAAACAGAAGAGTTTAGTACTGAACGGCTGTATTGTCTTAGAAAAGGGGGCTGCATTCCATGTTGTCTGAAGATGTTCATTCTTGGTCTAAAGTCCTTGTTCACTGCTTAGTCTTATTTTAATTCTTATCAATGCATCTGATAGCCAATTTTATCTCAGATCTTTTCTCTACCTAACTGCCAATTCATAGCCAACTAAACTGTCTATTACAGTGTAACATTATCTCTTCCTCCTATGCACCATTGTGCTACAGTCTGCCATTATGTCTTCACTACAGATCACATCAATGAGTCCTCATCACCTGATCTTGAACTTTGAACTTAAAAACATTGAATTCCTTCCCTTACTAAATAGCCTGCTTCTGGCATTTTATGATGGTAATGTAAAACGGACTCATAATATATGTCATAATTCTCAGTTTTGGAATAAGACAAACACTAGAGATGAATCTAAAATCAATTTTCCCCTACTCTATACTATTAATATGCTCCCGGATCACACAATAAAGTATGTGCAATTGTTGCAGTTATAGAACTTCCTCTAGATGGTGAGATGTTGTCTTTTTAAGTTATTTTCTATATATTCACTGACATTTTGAAAGTATTTTGAAGGCAAAATAACAAGTACTTCTTACTTTTTGAGGAATTCAGACTGTATGACATTTTAAAATTAATTATTCCTATTTGACTATTTCTCCCATAATTCAGCTTCTCATATTTTTGCTTACATTTATTCATTTTTCTTTACTATCATACTCACTTAACACCTATGATCCTTAAATATATCCCTTCTTTCACTATTACTACTAGACAATATGAAGCATCAATTCTAAAACAAGCCTCACAAAATTACCAAGTACTTATTCCCTTGTATTGTCAATATAGTCCTACTAAAAACAACTATTCCTAAGTCAATCCAGCATTCTAATTACCTAATTTATTCATCTGCAAAAAAATTCTCTTAGAGAAAAAAGTACACACTCACATAGTTTTATGCCATTAGAATCTACAGTCTCTAATTTCTGCAGATGCCTAACATCACTGGGACCTTACTCTGCATGTCCTCGTACAGCATCTTTTCCCATTTTCTTTGCACAAGCAGCTACTGAAGAAAGGACTACTTTCAGTCTCATGTCATGAAAAAATATAACAAAATCAAAATAAAGAGAACCTTAGCATGCCCCACATGATGAGATTCTACAAATGCAATTTTAAGTATCAGTAATAAAATTCATTAGATTGCTCCTCTCCAGAGCATATCTTCCAGCCTCCTTCTATCTGAATAATATCTGAGGACATGGAGTCTTTTCCTATTGTGACTGACAGATTACCACAATGTTAGGGCCTTCAAATGACACAAATGTATTATCTAGCATTTTTTGTAAGAAATATGACATAACGTACCAGTTTAAAATCAAGGCATTACTAAGGGCCTGCTCCTTTCTGCTGGTTCTCACAAAGAATCCATTTCTTTGAGCATTCAGGTGTCTGGCAAAATTAAAGTTTTCCTTGAGTTTCAAAGGTGAGATCCTTATTTCTTTGCTGGCTGTCAACTGATGGTCATTCTTAGCTATTAGAGGATACTTTTGGTTTTTGATTTTTGATCCCTTTATTCCTCCTCAGACTCAGAAATTGAGTCATCTTCTCACATTTATACTATTTCTTCCTCTTTTGTTGTACCATTACTCTGTCAACAACTATTAAAGATTCTGTTTTCAGTTTTCATATGATTACATTGAGTCAATCCAGATATTCTAAAAGTAGTCTCTCCATCTCAAGAGCTGTAATATTAATCACATTTTCAAAGGCCATTGGGCATGTAAGGTACCATAATTTAAACTCCTAGAAACTAGGGAATAGATTTTTATGAGGATCCATTAATATACTTAACACAATACACATTTCTGCTTTCTGGTTCACCAAGAAAACTGATATTATTAAAACCAGTCTATTTCTTCTTCATGCAACACTTCTCCCTCCCCCCACATACATACAAATATCAGTTCACATTTCTATTTTCTCCTTTGTCATACTCTGAATTCATCAATTTCTATCCTTTTTCTAGTGCAGCTCCTTTCAGGAATGAATTACAGGTTGGCAGTATCTATAACTGTATTTCTTTGATAAACTCAGAATGTTGTTTCTGGTCAACTACTTTCCTCACACAAAGATGTCCCTTGCAAATAAAAGAATCAAGCTTGAACTGTCATTTTTTTCACTAATGTCTCTTTTCCTGTATATTGCTAATAAATGAGACCACCATTGCTAAAACAAGGCACTTAGGGCCCTTTTCATCCCCTGCTTTTTGTAACAAACACATTTGGTCAATAACCACATTTTTGTTTCATTTTCTGTTTGTTTGTTTGCTTAGCAGCACTTCATTAGTATACAAGATATGATAAAACATTTGAAGAATGCTTAAATTTTTAAAAATTACAATAAAAGACATTTACCCTTAAACTCCCTCAAAATACTTCTTCCTACATGAGCTGACTTTTGCTATCCTTCTTGCCATTTTCTGAAGCAGTTCTGCAAATCCTGTGTCATGAGAGTCTTTAGTTGCATTGTCATGGAAGCCTGCATGTCCTGAATTGATTCAAAATGTTTACTTTTCAAAGCCGTTTTGACTGTGGGTGGGTAACAGCCAAAAAGCCCATGGTGCCAGATCCAGTGAAAAACCTAGATGATGACGTACCATAATGTTTTTGTTTGACAGAAATTGCTGTAAATGTTATATAAATGGGAGTGATAAAAAGATACAGTGAATATTTAAATTTGAAAAAAAAATTACAGTGACTCATTGTCATTAATTCTCCTAAAATAGCTAAATATTCCCCCTTGCTTCTAACTCACTTATTTCATCATTCTTAGCAATGTGCATTTACTGTGATAAGTTTTTATTAATTTAAATATTATCATATCTTTTGATCACCCCTTACATCTATTTCTGTAGTTCACGCCCTCATCCTTGGCAGTTGGTACCTGTTTTTAACTGTTCTCACCATTGTACACAGTATTTCAAAGTTTCTCCTGAAGGTAACATTTTGTTCAGGACTAATGCCTACCATGCTGATTCATTTTTTCATAATAGTTTCCTACATTAAAAGATGAAAAGAAAGAAGATTATGATTTCCAAGAGAAGACTAGATGATGATTCTCAAACCAAACATAGGCCTTTTGACTTATGACTGCTTGAAGTAAATGTTTTGAATCTTCCCTGAAGAGAATTAGTAGTTACTATACGAAGGATTTAAGAGAAAGCAGATGATAATAGTCATGACAAACAATGCTGTTGAAGATTTTGGTGAAGTAAAGCAAGGTTTATCATGGAATATAAACAATACACAGAAAAATAGGGAAGCAAGGTAAGTGCAAAGAGAGATGCACACATGCATACCTGTGTGTGAGGGCTGTGGTGTGTGAAAGAAATGCTAAAAGTTGGGAAGCATTTCTTGGACCTAACATTTTATATGTACAAAAATAACTATTTATTCAACATAATGGATGAATACTTAAACATCATTATGATTATGGACAATGAATTAATATAATAACTAAATAGTATAATGAAATTACTTTTAAAAAGTGAACTAAAACAGATTTCATTTTTTGTAAATTTTATTTTGTCTCTGAGAAACAGCCCTCTATGGCTTGTAGAGGACCTAATATGTTCATTGGCATTATGCTAGATACTCAGACATCAGGGCAGTAAGATGTAAACTTGATTACTACTTTTATATTTTCTAGAAATGAGTGTTAGTAGAATTAGACTATTTATTCATAATAAAACATATACGTGCTCTTGAGGATGTAAGCATTATTGGTGCAAAATAATTGTGTCATTAAAATTTAATGGAAATAACCACTTTTTAAATGCATGTTAGTGTTGTATTATAGAATCATGGGGGCTTGCTTTGGAAAGTTGATGCATGCGTTTAACATATCTTAATCTTTTCATACTCATTACAAACCCCTCGTTTCCTCCCATCTCCAGCTGATCTCCTTCCACTTCTTCTCTTGGTTTCCTATCATCTCTCTTAATAATCCCTATCATTAGTCGCCCACTTCCCAACTTTTTTAAACTTAGGAAAATCTGAAATATCCTAAAATTTCAAAATATTTGTTTGAAAGTAATTCATTAGTTAACATAAAAATTTTATAAAATATAATACTTTTTAATTTTTAAAGGTAAAAACAGAAAAAATAATATATATTTAATAAAAGTAAAAATTAAGTCGATTACGTGTATGTCACTTGATTGTTTAAACCATTGTTTACTTCTTCTATTTGTGAAACATTTTAGAGAACTGATAAATGAGCTTATCTACACATTATGATAATTGTGTAGTTATTGCTTATAAAGATTGAAGATATAAAATAATTCTCCAATCTGGTTAAATATTTTTCATATTTTGAAATGCTCTTTCACATAAGTGTAAAAAATTAAATTTTTCCATAGCAAAACAATTTTTTTTGTATTGTAAAGTGTAAATAGACACATAGTACTCCATGTCACAAAGAGGCCGTGACTTCACATTCAAATTATCATTATTCACTTACACAGTCTTCTTTAGATTTGGAGATTTAGATAGAATATTGTGAGGATGATACTGTGTTCAGCTTTCAGTCCTCATGTTGTTCTAACATTAAATGGTAAAAGAATAGAACATAGCATGCTACCTTTCTACCATAGTCATCAATGATAACATAAATCAGCTCGTATCCTTGACTTTGTTACTGTAATTAAGGAGGTCATTCCAATATCCTGGCATACAGTTAGTAGCACTTGATAAGAATATTGTAGTAGATTCCAGCAGAATCATATTTTTAAATATAAATATTCAGTAACATTTCATAGTTAATGTGCATATTTACGTGATAGACTTGTACTTAAATATGTTGTAGCGCAAATATTGAATACTATCCTGATGTAGATTACTCAGAGTTGTATGATTTTATATGTTCTGTACACTTATATCATGGGTTTAAAGCATAGATTGATGGATGAAGACTTCCTGAGTGAAATTTTCCACGAGTAATGACAGATATGTGAAAAATTATCTAAAGAAAAATCATGTGTTTCATTATGCCTGAAACTCATTTTAAAAGAAATATGAATCTTCTTATCCTTCTGCTTCATAACACTGGGAAAAAAATTAAAATACTATTTTAGCTACAAATCTAAGAAATATTAAAGTTACTTAAAATTTGATCACCTTATTATAAACACTGTAATGTGTCTCTATTTCTAGCTTTCCCTCTGTCTCTCATTAAAAGTCAAGATTCCTTCCACAAAGGATAACTTCATAGGTTTTGATGAAAGAAATAATGACATACTGCTTTACAGAAGTGAAGTTTAAAAGAATCTCAGAATGAATCAAAACTTATTCTAAACTCCTTTGATTAAAAACTTCTAGTGGCAATTCAAATTTTCAAGTTATATATTTAAAGTCTGAGTTTCTACTGTTTAATCTCAATTTTTAAAATACATTATAACAGACACCATTGTAAGTTTTCTGTGCCTCATCTTCTGATTTAGTACAGGCCCTGATGGGTCCACAGACAGATAAATGAGGATGTAATACTTAATTAAATTTTAGTAACCCAAATATAAGCCTAACTTGGAAAACCAGATTCGAATTAAATGGAAGCCGTATGAATTTTTCTCGAAATAGGTTCAGCATCAAGATGGTTATTCATTCTATGCTTTCACTAAAAAATATGTTCTATACTGAATTGTAACAAAGCAATGAAAAATAACAAACAAGCTTCCTTTGATTCATGTCACTGTCAACAAAACTATATTAAGCACAAATTATACAAATATTATGTAAGGAATCTTTTGTTTAAAATTATAATACAGTCTTGCATCACTTAACAAGTATGTGTTCTGGAAAATGTGTTCTTTGGCAATTTTATCATTGCACAAACATGATAAAATATGTTTGCACAAATCTGGATGATATATCCTGTTATACACATAGTGTTTGTGGTATATATCTGCTATAACTTATTGTTCCTGTGGCGGTAATGATGAAAACAACAAAAGATGAAACCAAACACAGAAGAAAATGATGAAGTCAAGAGAAATAGCCAATTACAGATATATGAGTCTTTAAAATAGCATACTACTTCACTCACCTTTTTTTTACGTACATAGAGAGGCACTCTACAATAGTGATAAAATTGATAGCTACATAGGTCAATCATATAGTCATTTATTTCCTTAATGAAAAATTATGCATTGTATTGGATGCACAGTATCTCCACATTTTAATGTACTGTGCTATGACATGACAACTTTGATGCCATTGTATGAAAGGAAACTTTAAGCTCCTCTACAATGTTATGAGATAAAAATATTATTTGTAGACTCTCAGCAACTGATAAAGTTTTATGCAATAGTTTATTAACTTACATTTAAAATCTATTTAAAACATAATCAACAAATAGTAATTACCCATAATGTCTGTGAAAGTAACAAAGCAAAATACAACATTTTAGAGCACTAGATAAAGTCATAGCTATCAAATAGGTCATTTAGTTAAAAAAATAATGGAACCAGGTGTGATGGCATACACCTGTAGTACTAGTACTCAGGAGGCTGAGGAAAGTGGATCATCATGAGTTTCAGGTCATCCTGGCCTACATAATGAGTTGAAGGCCAGCCTGGACACATATGGAGAGCTTGTCTCAAAAAAACACCAAAAAAAATAAATAAATACTCCTAATGATGTTATGACTACTTGGCATTTTCGAAAATGCAAGCTTAAAAATAATTTTAATAGTTAAAAACATTTAATAACTTAGCTTTACATTTAGAAATTTACTTTAACCATTCCACTTTACAAGTTACTGAAAATGTTTAATAATTATATTTCCCAAATACTAAATCCCCTGTGTCCTAGTTATTTTTCTCATTGCTGAGACAAAATACCCAACACCCTAAGTTAAGGGAGGAAAATTTTGTTTAACTCATAGTTTGTAGAGGTTTTAGTCCATAATTGGCTGGCTCGAAGGCAGGGTGGCACATGACAGAGGGACAACAGTTTGTGGCAGCACAGGATAGCAAAAAAAGCCAGGGAAAGTGAGACAAGCCTCTTTCTGTCCCTTATATTTTGTCCAGTCTACCAGGATTAAAGTGGTGCCAATCCAATCAGTGGACCGATCCAGCAATCAGTCCTAGCACCCTTTGTTCTACCACTTTCAATCCCAGCATTGCACTATGAATCAGTCACATACTTTAGACTCAACCACCTCAGAAAAAACCCTTTGATCACATGAAGCTTTGTGGGGAACATTTACGCACAAACATAACACCCTGGATGAAACGTTAAACAACAATCTGAAGGAAATTCCAATCAGAAGATAAAATGTGAAGCTTCTGTGTATTTGTTTTCTAAAATTATATAAGTTAGAGATTTTTTTAATTACTTCATCTATAAACTTCACTCAAGAAGGATTTTTATCAATGAATAAAAGAAAACTATAATACATTTTGTATTGAAAACGAAAATCTTTTTCCATACATTTTCTTCCAAAATAAAGAATGCAAACTGATCTTTGACTGATATTAATAATAAACTTTAAAATATACAGTGCATTGTAAAGTATTTTTTTCAACCTAGAAAACTAAATATCACCAGATAATTACTTAAGTTTCTTTCTCATGTAACGTATTTTTTATTCTTTAAAAATTTTAATTAAAGTAATGTTAAGTTTCATCCCAGGTTATTGCTTTGTTGAGTTTTCTAAATACCAGTCTCTGTACTCACAATTTTTCATAGTTAGGAAGAAATATCAATATACATAGATTTATTTATTTGATTCTTTTTTTTTTCAATTTTCTGACTAAAATAGATTCTCATATTTTCCACCTCACAAAGTATAATATTGTATTATTAAGGTCAATGCTTTAGAAACCAGTGTTAAGGGGCCTACTGGCTGTTACCAAGGCCAATGAATCACTAATACATAAATATTGGTACAAGTGCAGATGTATATTTAATATTTCATATTTTAAGGGTGAATAATGTAGTATGCAATGTAAAGTGTTGTCTTGGTTACTTTTCTCATGTTGCTGAGACAAAATACCTGACACCCAAAATTAGGAAAGGAAAGGTTTATTTCTTACAGCTTTAAGGTAGGGTGGCATGACTGAGGGGTAGCCGTTCATGGGGGCCCACAAGCAACAAGAGTGGAAGGGCAAAAGAGGAGAAGGCAAAACACACCTTCTTCCCTCCCTTATATAATATGTTGACTGCACCCCTGGGAAGGTGCAGCACTCATGTCACTAATCCCAGAGCTAGACAACAAACCAATCACAAATGCTAGATTCAGCTGCCTCCATGACAGGATGAGGCTTGAAGGGCCACCTAGACACAAATCATAACAAGTGTAAACATCCTGGAAAATAATGATTGATGTCACCAAAGCTCTAGTAGTATTTTATTTTTAGAGTTTGTAAAGGTATTTTATATATGCAACACAACTATATTGTAAGTCATTCCTGATTTTAGGGAGAACTATACAGTGAATTTAACTATTATAAGAGATATACCCTTAAAACAGAGCAAACATAACATTAAGCTTGATTCATAAAAATAATTATTTAAAAAGACATGGTATAATATAACTTGCTTATATTGAAAATGAGCTAACCAAAACTCAGGTTATAATTTCAACACTGGAATAGTTGTTCTCACATCTGACCATCACAGTATTATTAAACAAACATAAATGTAGCAAAACTTTCTGGTGTCACAGACATTTTTTATTACAAACTGAATGGTTGAAATATTCTTAATGTGTATGACTGTTTTTATTCTTTGATGGCTTCTTTTATGTTACCAAATACTGAGCTCTTTGAATGTATTACCCCAAACCCTACAGGTTGATTTATGCATACACATAAAAAAAGAGGACCACATGTGAAGAGAGTAACTATACACTTTAGTTGAAGTATTTTTGTAATCTATTACTTCTTTGTGCTCTTTTCTAAGCTGTCACTTCCACCTCTCACTTGTAACCAGAAAATGACTGAATGAGCCCACCAAGGCAGACTTCATTAATGTGACACATTGCAGAGCCAGTAAGAAATGCTGAACACAAAGAATGTAAATAAAAAAGAAACAAAGACTCTAACTATACTGAGAAGATGAGCCAATCTATAGTGAAAACAACTCAGTGGAGTAAAATCAAAATCCTGAGGATAAAAGGGGGACCAGTAGCTATTGTGGTTTTCTTCTGTTTTCGTCCATACAAAATGACCAAAAAGTGTCCTCAGATCCATAAACCAGAAATATTCTCTTTTTACAGAGATAAACTAAATTTTTGAAAATTTGCCTTAGGCAATAGCAGAATAAGATTGTATGGAAGGAGCTCTGAAATATTTTAGTGGAAATAAATAAGCAATAATCTATAAAAACATAATATATTACTGAATACCATAAATAGAAATTAGCAGATGCATCATAATAAAGATAATATAGTTAAATTGAATATAAAAAGCATCTCAGAAAAAATTTAAATTGATCACTGGCTAAATTTCTAGCCATAAGACAAAGAACTATGAAGCAGTATATGGTTATATTTTATAAGCTAATATTCTGATTTGTTCATAAAATATCTATAAAAACACGTGAAATATACAAAATTATACACAAGACAACATATAAGAAAAATATTTGAAAAAAGAGAATTCATTGAAAAGCAATAACTGTAGAACAATAAAAGAGTTTAGCAGTAATTTAGAAACAGACACGTACATTGTTTGAAGTGAAATAATGATATGTTCAGAAAACCAAAACATTGCTCAGGTTCATGATAAGAATGGCTTTCACTGGTATTGAAACTTGAGAACATTTGCCTACCTCCACTGTCATAGAGTTTCTAACAAAAGAAGATTCTGTTTAATTTGGAGACAGCCTTCTTCAAAATGCTATTGGAATAAATGAAATCATAAACTTTAAATGTTACTGAATTCTAATGAATGTGCACCTCGCAGCAATCTCTGAATAAAATGAAAAAATTTCGATTCAATAAAGGCAAACCCATGAAAGCCAAACATAGTATAACCTAAAAGTGAAATTCATATTATTAGACTTAGTCAAGGCCAAAATATATAGGCACAGATCAGATCAGAAAGAAAGATAAATAGATAGATAGATAGATAGATAGATAGATAGATAGATAGGATCTAATGTTATATTTTTGCATACCATTGAAGCAGACGTTGCATGACAATGAAGTAGAAGGTATCCACTTTACCTAAGTAACTTATCACTAACTAGTTGGTAAATCTTTGAACAAATTGGATTGGATATGATTTGAAGCTTAGACTCTACTTGTAGCAAATAAAGGGATAGATAGAATAAACAAATACATTTTCTCTTCATCTTTTATATCTTTGTTGTTATGCATCCTTATTGCCAATATTAATCCTTCATTATTAGAAGCTTGTTGAATTTTGATTTTAATCTTTCCAAATCAGGAACTGATGTAGTTAAAGTACTCATTTGTTTTAGATCAACTAAATAATGACTGCTTCGTGTAATAACCAATAAAACCTGTTTTAAAAAATAAAAATCATGAACCAAAAGCAAACTAGGAAGAAAATAGTACCAACTTTTCCATTTCATTTTCAAATTAATTATTTGGTTACTTTCCCAAAGTATCATAACATCATAAAATTTTAGGAAATGTTATTTATGATTTTAGAAATTTGAAAACAAAAATTCTGGTTTGCATTTTTTAAAAGAGTTTAAAAATTACTGAAAACCTTTAACATAAAGAAAATGACAAGAATGAAACATCATGGACCACATCCAAGAACTATTATAAAAGGTGGGTTTAGAAAATTTTATAACCTTTAAGACCTGAAGTTAAGAGAGGACGACTAACACGGCAGCTGGTCTCTCTTTCCTAAATAAAAAGATAAAATTAATGAGACAGGTAATCCTCCAAACTTCAGATGATATTAGACCCTCCAACAGCACAGGAGGTACTTGTGCAATTGTAGAAACTGAATGCTGTGTGTACATTCCTGATTTTCCTGCTAATATCTCAATAGCTGTTCAAGATATTAGACAACAAAATAATGACATGTTAGATTCTAAAATTCCCTGGACCCTATCCTTTTCCTCCTAATGGGAAGCAATTACCAGCTTCTCTTGGTGGAAGTCTCTTTTAACTATACTCATAATTATTCTGTTGATTCTATTATTTGGGCCATACATACTTCATTGTTTCTTTGGCTTTGTCTCCTCCAGATTTAGAGCTGTCCACTTGTCCAAGATGAAACTGTCTGGTGTCTATCAAGGGCCTTTAGATAGACCCTCTGTAGAATATCTCAGACTGCCAATCAACAACTACAGAGGACCAGATGTCTTGTGACCTTGAAGGAGACAGACACCTCCCGCTATAAGCCAGATCTCAAGACAAGCCAAAACAAATACAACCACACCCTAAGTAGAACATCAGGGATTGACATTCTCAATAGGTACGGATCACCTTGACCATCCCAATCCCCTATAGGAAGAGTCACTGATCCTTAAGAATGCTCACTTGCTACATGACTCACTTCCCTATTCTTCCTGATTTGGTCAATTATGCCTGAACAATTAACCTTATTGGTTGACCATAGTTCTGTCCCACCTCACGCCCATTTGCCTTGTGAGTTCCCAGGTTTTCCCCATCTTGGACCCATCTCACCTCGTGGTTTTACCTTATAAAAGTCTCTCGAAAAGCCAAAATCTTTGGCAACCCACTCGGGACCCCTTCTGTCTCTCTCTGACAGAAGCTTTCTCTCTCTCAATAAATATATCCTGCTCATAAAAAAAAAATTTATATTAAGTCAAGATGAGGTCCTTATATACTTGACATGGAAGAGAATTGAAAAATGAACCACTATAACTTCTTCACTTGGAACTTGTTTTATATCTTCATATTACTATAAAATCATGTTGCCTTAATGACTTAATTGTGAATGTTATCATTTATCATTTACAGTTATCTTACTTGCAATTTGAAGAAATCAAGGTGCATGAAGAAAAGAAACATAAAAAATACAGTGATCATAAGCAATAAAAAAATAAGGTGATAGATTACCTGTCTATACCTAATCTTATCCTAGAACTATAAATAAGCATACTAGAAACATTTTTTCTCTGGATTCATATTCAAACAAACTTACCCAAGAATTTAATGCTATATGCTGGATAGATTCACATTTATCTTTGGAAGTTGTAATGAGCTGAATTAACTTTCTATCTGTCATAGCATTGCTCACTTTTCCTGTTTGCCTTTGCCACTTTGCCTTTATTAGTTCATTTGCAACCTTTGATTATGCTTCTATATATGGAGTCTTGGAACAGGAGAAAAATAGTCAGGGAATAAACATTTAGTGTGAAGAGAAAGATAAGTTTGGCTATGGATTTGCCCTGATAATTTTCACTTTTCCTTCTCAATCACTGTAAAAGCAAAAATGATAAGCAATTTTGTTCACTACTGTATTCCCAGTGCAAACACTGGATGTGTCATTTATATGTACTCAAGAGACACATTCTGAATTCATTCTGAGAGTTGTCACTACAAAAGCATAAGTGAATCAGTCACTGGCTAAGGGAGCCATCAGTGAATTATCTTCTGGGGTGAATATCAAAGAGAATGCATTAGGGTCTTGTAGAATATATTTACTCTAGGAACATTTTTGGACTGTGGAGTATGAGCACAATTTCTGTGTTGTAGGAGAAAAGGTACCTTTTTAAATAAAAAAAATGCCTTGAATGCATTTTGTCTAATAAAGTATTTCATGTATATCTTTGGTCTTGCTGCATGCAAAATCATGCATAAGTTGATGGGAACAGCCTGGTTTGCCTGACTTTCAGCATATCTTTCCAGCATGCTTAAAGAAAGGTTCACAGTAATATTGTTTTCTTTTTTTTATGTTAAAGAGAATAAAAACAAGGAAAATAAAACAGAATAAAACCAATCAGAACCAACGAGAGTAAGTGATAAAAGACTTCACAACATTACAAAATCATCAATAGTTACCATAATGCCTTTTGTTGTCTTCAAAATAGCTGCAGATACCTTTGGACATAGTAAAAATCAAACAACAGAATAGAATAGAAACAGTAAAAACAAAACGATGGATACAATAAAAGACTTCAAAACAAGACAATAACATATCCAAAATGGCTACCATAATATATCTTACTGCCTTTGAAATAGCTGCTCATGCCATCAAATATAACATTATCAAAGTAAAAGAGAATAAAACCCAACCCAACAAAGCAATAAACAATGTAGGACTTCAAAAGGAGACTGTAGGGAATCAACAATGGCTACCTCCTTCAGTAGGAGATCCCCACTAGATGCCACCCTGTGCATGTCTGTCTTCTGAACAGATGGTCAGACCACTGGCCCTAGACCTGCAAGGTCAGTGAAACACCAAAGCACCACAGACATCCAGTTGTGTTTCACCTGGATAGCTATCATCAGAGCCTGTGTTTCTCTGGATCAGCCGGTCGCTTACAGGGAGCGGCGGGAGTTGAGGGGGGGGGGCATTGGCACTTCTTGTTTGCCAGCCCGCCAGCCAGAAGTGCTGGGACTGGGATCCGGCAGTCCCCCTGCCAGTGGCAGCCTGTGCTTGGTGCTGTTTCAGGCAGGGAGGGGCTTGTCCTCTCTCCTGGCAGTCTGCAATGGCGCTCACTCAGCTTAGGCATTTTCCTACCATCAACTGATCCTACTGACTTATTTTCAGGTTGCCTTTCAACATACAACATATCATGACTGCAGGCTAAAATGTCAAGTTTTCTAACTTTGCTTAGATTACATAAAGTATAATAGCAATCATCTCTAACACAATCAAATAATACTTTCATCACATAGTATAAATAAAAACACATTATTCACATATGAAATTGTAGTTTTCTTAGAAACACATATTAGAATTAATTTTAGTATAAAGATTCCAAACTTTAAAATATCCATGGCATAATAGGAACAACAAAATATAATTTGAACTTTATGCCCATTTTTCCTATCTTTATAGCCAAAACACATAGTTTCAGGAACTATCCATTATTATCAAATATATAAGTACCAGAATAGGTCCAGATTCCATGCCCCATCTCAGTTTTGGGGGCACACATAGACATCAGCCTAAATTCTCATTACATTCTTTTACTAAATCTTTAACAAAGATTTATTTTCCAACGCTGGGGATTGACAGTGGAGTCCTTTGCATGCAGACAAGCACTATATCACTGAGATAAACTTTAGTTCTTATATTTTAAGCTTTTAACCTGTGCTATATTGATGTCATTTTTAAGCATTCAACCACTTTTTAAAATTTACTTTTCATTATTTTGTAGATTAAAAAACCCAAGAAGTATTGTTTAATTCTCAGAATACCTGCTCTGGTGATTATGTTAAGTAAGTGTCCACCATTTTGTTGCCAAGGTACAGAGAGGCAAGAATCTAGGCTCTTCCTGCAGCCTCCCATCAACACTCAGATAATGACAATGTTTCCAAAGCAGTGTGAATAAAAACGCTCACTACAAATGGATATCAGTTGGAAATTATTATCTTAGCACTCTTGTCTGTCAATTCAAATGTCAATATCTGCACAACCATAATTTAACCCTGGACAATTTATTTTACTGTTATGAATCTCAGGTTTGAAGTCTATAAAATGAGAAAAATATTTAGTTTGTGCATGCTAAAATGCCATTGAAATAATATGATGCAATGAATGGCATTCCTCAATAAATATTCACTGCTTTTCATTTTATTCAACAAATATACGACTGCTTAATATATACTAGTCACTTTTCTGACTATAGTCAAGACACCTGTAAAAAGATGGACATAATCATTCTTCTTTCGAAATGAGTTCAGACTCTAGTTTATAGTAACTTCATGACTTTGAGCGTTATTCTCCTAACTACGCATTTAAAGTACCTACCTAGCTTTAGCCATTATAATATCTTATAATCTTAACAATTGTTACTACTGATATTTTGAAATAAGAATTCAAGAATAAGGCCATTGACAATTTTCTTGCATTACTGCATAGACAGACAACAATGTAAGTGGTTATCAATAAATTCCTTCTACCTAATCAATAAGCTTAGTTTGTGTATACTTAAGTTTTTAATCTTAAAAAATAAGACTCGATATAGCATATGACTTGTAATGTTGAGAATATCACATATAAAAGATACAGTCAGATTTTAGAAAATGAAATTATTTTATTAAATAAGGGATTTTTTTTCCCACCTACAACTATTTTTTCCTTGAAAATTCAGCTATTGGTCTCAGTCAATAATGTTTCTGAAAGAAAATAAAAATCTAACTCTTTAAAGGAAAAACGTGAAATCAATAAATTATTTGCTTTCAGTAAGATCTGTTGGCATCATTAGGCCATGTAATTTAGGAAACCACCATCAAATCAACCATTATATGACATAAGATTGTGCCCCGTTTATTTCCTGGTTATCTCAAGATTCTCTTGCCCTTTTCTGATCCACCTGGAAAACCACTGCAGGATACTTCCTACATAGTCTTTATCATGTTTTCTCCCTGATGAGATCCTTTCAGAACCTCCCTCTTACCTATTTTTTAAAGGTTGACCTCCTTGAAGAGTTTCTTTCATGGACATGTCAACTGCGAAACATGGGACTTCATGCTTAGAGGGGCACTATATGTGGTTTGGTGATCTGCTCTCATTATTTTGAAATTCTTAATATTTTTGTTTTCATTTTGCGCTTAGCCCTTCCTATTATATGGCCAGGCCTAAATATTTACCTTGAAGGCATTTATTTTAATGATCCTTTGCACTATCATTATCCCTTAATCTTATCTCTAAATCCTTAAAGTTACTATATTAAATATTCTTTACATATTATTATGTCACTTGATTTCACATGTCAGTTTGGTTGGGGTAAGAGTTGCCCAGATAGCAAGTGAAATGTTGTTTCTGGATATGTCTGCCAGGGAATTTCTGGAAAAGATTAGCATTTGAGTTGGTAAACGTCTCAAAGGAGATTTGCCCTCAGTAACTTGTGTTGGTACTGTCAGAACTGCTGAGGGCATAAACAAAACAAATGACAGAGACAATCTTCGTCTCTTCTGGAGCTGAAGCATCAATCTCCTGCCTGACACCCACCTTTGCCTGTGGTCAGGCTTTCGACTACAGACTTTGCATCACGCCATTTGCTCCTTTGTTCTTGGAGATTCAGACATCACCAGTTTTCCAGGTTTCCCATGTTGCACAGGATGGACTGTGAAACTTCTTAGCACCATAGCTGTATGTACTGATTCCCATGATGAATCTTCTCTTTTAAGGTAGTCCTACCGTAACAGAAGAATCTATCCCAAGACCCCTAGTGGATGCCTGAACCCATAGATAGTAATGAACCTTACATGTATTTTCTTTTTTCCCTGTCATTCAGGAAAATGATCAAATCCCATTTATAAATTAAGATTAACAACTATTATTAATGGAAAAATAAAACAATTGCTGTACTACTGTTACAAAATTTCTGTGAATGTGGACTCAATATATTTCACAGTACTATGAATCTCAGCAATTTCATCATTAAAGAATTTTTTTGCCTTTTCCTGAGACTTAAGCAATGTTTCACTTAAAAGAAGCATTTTCTAGCTTCTCTTTGGCATGTATGGAATGCCGGCATCACTTCCTTTATGCTTTGAGGCCATTACAGAGTAAGGGTAGAGGTGCTGCTGCTGTAGTCAGTCATATAACAGCCACTAAACAACTAATGGGTGGATGGCATCTACAGCACACCAGATGACTTGGCAGGACAGAGGTAGATGTCTTGAAATTCCATCATACCACTCAGAAGAGGGTGCAATTCAAAACTTAGGAATTATTTATTTCTAAAATTTTCTAGAGAATATTTCTGAACTAAAATTGGTTATAGGTAAATCAAATTGTGGAAAGTGAAACTATAGATGAAACTATTATATGTCTTTTTACATATCCCTTTGGTCCTGTTTCTCTGGAAAACCCCCCCAAAATAAATTATAGTCTTCTCACATTTCACTATAAATTTTTCATTTGGTCATAATATTTATAATGTCCTTCACTGCCAAAGTCTAGATCCACACTGAGTTTCCATATAAAATTGATTTGACCATTTAGACATAATAAATAGCTCTGTCCACAGCATTTTTATTTGTTGTACTCATTATATATATATAAAATTTTATTTTAATTTCCTGTAGATGCTACTATACCTAATTTAGTAATTCCTTAAAAATCGAAATCACTTCTTGTCAGATGTTTCATAGGCCCCACTACACATATTAAACTACTTACCACAGAATTGCAGTTCAATGACTAATTTACCAAAAAGTAAAATGACTAAATTGTCCCAATGTTATATGGATATGGCCTTAGATAGTCTATATTAAATTTCCATTTTCCAGAATGAAGGAAAAGAGAAGCATATTTTTCTGAGCCATAAAACTGTGAAGAAAATATTGGAAAATATATGCATAGTTTAAAACTTAGTTTGAAATTATCCATTTGACTGTAGTCCTACCAGTGCAATTCCCACACTGTTACATTTTTAGTAATCGCATGCCTAAATTATTCCACTTATATGCATGGTGAACTCTGCCAGTCACTTCTTTTTCCTTCCAGCCACTCACACAGGTTGTGTGGTTACTCTTCTTAATATTTATTCCGTGTCTCAGAGTTGAGATTGTTCCATTTAATAATGCATATGTTGGTGGATATATTGAGGTCTATTTTCTTGGCAAAAATTGTTGCCCCTTTTGTGTCCATGTTATCATTTGATCTTTGATTGTATGTGAAAGCATGTTAGAAGAAATTAATTTCCTCATCTGTGTCTCTTCACTTTTCTCAAATACCATCCATTTTGAGTCCACATATTGACATCTATTTCTAGTCTCTGTTCTCCACAGAGATACTAAGCAGTTTCTCTAGATTTTTAATGAATCCCTTAGGAATTTGTTAAAAATACAATGTTCTATATTCTACCAAGATTAGTCCTGTGTATAGGTACTCCACAATTCAGGCAAACAAACAATAGAAAACACAACAAAAAATAATACCACTTTTCAGGTTAATTGAACTTTAAAACATCTATCATAGAAAAACATATATTCATATAGCCTAATAAATCCAAAATCACTGTATATCAAAGTTTTGCTCACATAAGTGTTTGAAACTGAAGATTTACTTAGATATTTTTAAAGACAAAATTGTTGTAAGAAATTAAAGAATAAATACAAAACTATAATGTTAATGGCTAATAATATTAAAAATAAGATGTTTAAAACTATGCATATATGTATTTAGATTAATTTACTGTGAATTAAGATATACAATCTCATTGCTTTGTATTGTTGTGTTTACTTGAAGATTTCAAAAGAAATATATAAATATAAATACAATGGATATTGTGAAAGCGAAAGGGGAAGAAACTGCTCAAAAGGAAAGAACAACTGAGATGAAAAGGAGAAAAGAAAGAAAGAAAAATTAAATATACATATATATGATAGATAAGATAATTATACTGCTATTAATTCATCAAAAGAATGGTTTGTGCTTACATTGTTTGATCAATGTTTCATGCCTGTGTATTGTAATCTGAGCTATTACTTTCAAGACAACAATACGTAATATTCTAACCATTGTTAATCTCCTATTATCTTGCTTTGAAATTCTGCATCATTGTTTTTATTCTGTTTCCTTTATAAAATAAAAAAAATGTAAATAAAAAAATCAGAGGAATTCTTATGGTATATTTTGAGGTAGGACATCTCTTTCTCCTTAAACTATTTCATAGCATTACTCAATAGGTTCATTTGAAACATTGTAACGGTAATAGCTTTTGACAAGTTACACAGGTAAAACAGCTTATTTAATGTTGACACAATTATTAACCATGATTCAAAATTTTCTGACAACTAATATATTGATTATTTCAACATCAAAGAACATGGAATAGCAAGAAATGTAATTAAAATCTGACAGTTATTGATGGCAGCTGAACTTTTTTTTTAACTATAACAAGTTATCTTATATCTTATATTCCTTATAGCACAATTCCAGTATTTACGTATTTAGAAAATTCAATATTTGATTTCAGTTGCCTACATAAATCATTATGTAATCAAGTTTATGTTAATTCACAACTATTTCAGCAACACTGCCCTTGTTTCTGTTAATTAACAACTATTTAAGCAAGACTAAGTATCTGATAAGCACTTTTATTTTCAAACATGCTGAAAATATTAACTATTAAAATATTAACCTTCCACACATAGAAAAAAGAAAATATTTCTTTCAAAAATATTTCTCCAAAAATTTGCATTTTAGAATAACAAAATTTCTCTAAATTAGCTTGTTTCAGAATATTTTCCAACTTCACGGCTTTGTTTCTATTTACTACTTTGTATGTTTTCTGGTCATGGGCCACCTTTGTCTGCTGTTATATGGCATGTGATAAAAAATGTGATTACTAGGTAAATTTTTACAAATTATCACAGTAAAAGTTACATTGCCATTATTTCCCGTAAAATACCTCCACTTCAGACACACTTTTGTTCATGCGATTTCTGAAGCAGTTCTGAAATTCTTCTTCTACACCTTTGGATGTGCTGTAGTAGCTTCTTCTGTGTCCTGAATCGATTCGGCATGTTTGCCTTTCATGGTCAGGTTGATGTAAGAGAAGAGCCAGAAGTTATATGGTGCCATATCCAGTAAAGAAGGCAGATAAGGACACATTGCAATGTTTTTACTAGTCTCCTTTTTCACTGAATGGCATTCAGTAGCAGCATTCAATTGGAGCATACCTCATAAGGACATGAAAGAGTTCTTCCAGAACTGTTCCAGAAAGTGGCAAGAATGATGGAGTAAGTGTGTTCTAAGTGAGCAGGAGTCTTTTCAGGGGATTAATACTGTAGTAATTTTTTAAACTTACACATTTA
Source organism: Cuniculus paca (assembly GCA_004365215.1). Lineage (NCBI taxonomy): Eukaryota > Metazoa > Chordata > Mammalia > Rodentia > Cuniculidae > Cuniculus > Cuniculus paca. Next base: position 59,914 of record RJWT010000598.1, read on the forward strand.
CCTTATAGTGTGATCATATCTTAAAGTACTTTTATTAAAAACTAAACATTCCAAATAGAATAATGTGGAGATTCTAAATTTCACTCCTTCTCTGGGTATTTATTGTTGGTGTTTTTGTTGTTGCTATTTTGTGACTTAGTGACAGCAGTGGATTGTATAAAATATGGCTCATTTGTGCATGTGTGGACACTGACATGTCTGCTCAGTTGTCTTATGGGTCTTCATTACTAGTACAGAAATTTCTGTCAGTGCTGTGACATAGTGTCTCCCTCCCTGTCAAGAGTTGCCATGTGTGCTGAGGCATACTCATCATCCAAAGAGTTTCCAACTGTGGCCAGGTCATCACTTTCTATATGCACAGAACTTAAATGTTACTCAGAGGGTAGATGCTAGGACCTACATGGTCATGCAGCACTGCGTGTATATACGAACTTCTAAGTCTTCTATAATATCCTATAGTTTCTGAAAGCTTCTATAGACATTTTAGTCTTCAGAATTTTTTTTTTAACTTTTGGGCAGCCCTCTGGTTTGCTCCAACTGATATCACTGTCACATGCTGCTATTTCTAAATTAAATACCTTGAGGAAATGTCTTTCCTCACTGAGGTGGATGTCTGTCAGACAAAATAAAGACAAGCCCTGCAAAAGGAGTTTTTTATATGTGTAGCCAAATAGGTCGAATTGGGAGACTTCTCCAGGAATGTTATATTTTGGGTTGCCTCAAACCAATTGTGTCCCCTCCAATGACTACCAAATGGTTAGTTTTCACTATGATTGCCAGGCTGCTGATTTTCAAAGTTACCACAGAGCTATAGAAAATTAAACAACACAAAACCTACTGTTCTTCCTGGGAGGTACCCATTTTGCTTAAATAAAATGTCTTTAAGTAGTAGCAGAACCTCTTAATTTCTAGAGTTCTAAAAGAGTTAATGTTCAGAAATTTCTCTGTCCTGTTCCTTTTTGTTTATTTTGAACCACTGAATTTTGTTGGTGTCGTTTTACTTAAAAGTCACTATAGTAGCTTTCTGACAAAGACACCGTGGATATGATGTATGAAATTGATATACAGAATACATTGTTTATCCAACTTTCATTATTTTCTGTACAATTTTAATTCATGGGAAAACAGTAAAAATAACTATGCAAAGCAATTAATTACAAGATAAGAAGCTATAATATTAAAGAAAAATAAAAGTACATAGAACTACAGGAAACATTTCATCAAAGACATATTTTTGCAGCCAGAAATGATTAATTGATGGCAGTTCAAAGAGGCAAAAAATATTCTGAACATTTACTCAGAGCTCATTTTCTTTCCACAAATCGTTGCTTGGCCAAAATCTATAATTGTCAGCTTCAACATTTTTGAGAAAACTAACATCTTGCACTTTGGCGCATTTGCTGTTTACCCTTCACAAAGCTACTCTTATCCTTCAGTTCTAGAAAGGAGAAGAACCCACATTATCTATCCAAAAGACTAGGACAACAGCAAGCAGGTCACTCCATCTTTGTTTTATTCATAACCCTTTTCATGTACTCTCCCTTTCCCGTAATGAGATTAAAATGAATTAGATAGGTATGTTCTCACTGTACATTTGACATTCAAAGTTTCTAAAGGACTAGCTTAGTACCAGACTAGAAAGAGATAAAAAAAAAATGAGAGTGAAGGATTTGATATTTCTTCATTCAAAAAATAGGCATTGTGGTCAACTTTTGCATTCATTGTTTCATTTAACTACCACAATTGCTATATGCATTGCCATAAGTTATGTTCATGTTACAAGTAAGACACTGAAACTCAAGATTTTTCAGGGAGAATATCTATGCCAGTGCTACAAAAATATAGCTTGTGCCCTCCCCATAAGATTCTTTTGTTAAAATTTTAACATGGGTGTACTTTTGTCACAATCTGTATATTTGTATTGTTGTTCATTGACAGGAGACCAAATAGCCTTAGTTTTCAGTAACTGACTACTGAAATAAAATAATGTAAATATCAGTAAATTGTACATCCCTGAATAATGATATTTTCTTTACTATCATAATATTATACTTTGAGTATCCAGTCTGAAAAAAAGGGGAAGATCTCAGACTCCTTATTCTCTGGAAAAGGACTTATATTTTTTGATAATATATTGCCATGTCTGGTTCTGAAATGAAGTTCTGGTAGCCTTGGTAGCAGTGTTTTTTACTCTGTAGTAGTCAGTCACTTTTCTGTCACTGAGTCAAAATACCCCACATCTGAAACTTAGACAAGGATTTATTTGGCTCACAGTTACAGAGAGTCTAGTCCATGACTGGTTGGCTCCAAAGGGGTAATGGCATGATGCAAGGGTATGGTGGAGGAGAGCTGATTAACACATGGTGGACAGGAGGAAGAAAGAGAGAGAGAGGCAGACAGAGACAGAGAGATGGATAATCTCCAAAGGCATGTGCCCAGTGACACAGCTCCTCCTCCCAGGCTTTACTTCTTAACCACATATTCTGCT
>RJWT010000599.1:0-57110 GCA_004365215.1 Cuniculus paca
TTCATGTGATTATACAAATGTCAGTCACAACATTTTTTAAAGTGCTTGACTTATTTCTTTCAATTCCTATGGACAACTATTCTAGGTGTTTTCTTTCAAATTAAAACAAAGCAAAACAGAAATACAAGATCTTTGTTAGGGTTTGAAATCAAATCATCCCCCAAAAGTCTCCTTGTGAGGAAATGAATGCATTAGGAAGCCTCTAATGAATAATGAGTTCATAGTTTACTGGGCTTAGTTGGGGTCTAGTTGGATGAGGGATCACTGAAGGTGTACAGTTGAAGGGTGTATGACTCCTGGCCTCCTCTTCTTTGGCTATTTCCCTTTCGCTCTGATTCTTAGCTGTCATGAGTGAGCACCCTGTTCTACCATACCCTCTGCCATAATAATTATTATTATTATCATTTCAATTTTTATTTCTTCTTAGTGACAGTTGCATAATGATTATATTTTTGTGGGGAGTTGATACATGTATATAACACATCTCAGTTTTCTTCATGCCTTTTCCCTCCCCCCACCTCTCTTTTTCCATCTCTCAATCTTCTTCCTATTTGAAAAATATTTCCCTACTTCCTATTATCTACCTTTGATTTTGTTCCTTATTTATATTTTGGGTTTCTCATGTAAGATAAACCATACAATGAAACTTGTCTGGATTATTTCACTTAATATGATGGTTCCAAGGTGTCATATGATATTTCAACCTCACTGCAGGCTTAAGAGCAAGGGAGCCAAGTGACCACAGACAGAGTCTTCTGAAACCATGAGCCAAAAAAAATCTCTCATTCTTTAAGGTGCTTAGCTCTAGTATTTTCATTAGTGATAAACATCTGACTAATACAATCCTGAACATATACAAATATATGTATATTTATATTATTTTTACACACACTATATATATAAACATTTTATATATATGCATTTTATATATATGCATTTTATATACATACATTATATATATACATTTTATATATATATATATATATATATATATATATATATACACATTACTTAAGCCTTCATCGAGAAATGTTATGCTATTACAAGTGGACATATTTCTGATACTTAGGTTACAAAACTTTGCTTTCTAAAATCTCTACTGTTTCAGGACAAGGTAACTCAATGTCCATATTTCCAATGGGTTTCAAAAGGTGAGGCTCCTAGGTCACTCAAGCAGAAATATAATAACGCACAGTATGAAACTATCTCCAAAAAAAGAATGCCAAAAATGACAAATATCTTCAAGTTGTCCTTAGTGTTTCAGGGAAATGTGATAAGACTCCTTTGAATGATAAAATAGGATAGAGCATTTGATATAGCTTCTCACAGTGTGGTATATATAAATCAAATTGACCTAGAAAATAACAGAACTTCATGAACTAAAAGGTAGCTCAAAAATGCAAACATGAATAGAGATATAATATAAATGAACCCAGAAAGGCTGCCAATCAGAACAAATGAGAGTGACTGCAGAGGAGAAATCACTGAAGATGATGAAGAAAGTGAAGCAGAGATTGATGCTGTGACAGGGACATCAGTATGAATGATGTCTCTAAGGAAGCTCTGGAACAAGTTGGGATATAAATAAAGAAAATGTGAGCAGTAGGCTCAAAATGGACTCTGAATAACTAACAAGAAACTAGCACACCAAATGAAAAGTAGAACCAGTGAAGGAAAAGTAAAAAGATAGAAGAAAAAAGAAAAAAATATTGGGTTCTTACTCATGGACTCAGAATTAACCTGAAAATCTCAATTTGGCAATTTTTCTCTCCTTCCATCCTCTTCTATAGGTTCTCACCATACAACAGACACACTCTCTTCATTCCTTTCATTTTCAGTTTTAAAAAAACCCATTAATGTCTTTGTTCTCAAGAACTCACCAAGATTTTCCATACCTCAAGGTCTCCCTTGTAGAGAAGTAAAGTCAATATAGATGATAGTAGGCCCCGAGAGAAAAGACTGTGCTCTTTGTTTCCAGACCAAACCCTCAGGAACATGATGAAATAAGCAAAGAAATTCATGTGAACCAGGAAAGTAGCATTTTCCTACCATGAGGTGGCAAACTGAAAAGAAAATCAACATGTATGGATGGCATCTGTGAGGTGATGACCAAGGACCCAATGACATCTTGATGGGCATCTATATGAACACATGGCATCAATCATTAGATGCCACAAGACTATGCAAATTCTCTCTCTTGATTTAATCCTGGTTGAAAAGGACTGTATAAAAGTAAATTGTTACTGAAAACTGAAGACAATTACGGTTTTGTACCTATTTTGTGAGCTGAGATTGATCGCTCTACACTGATTTGTCAAGGTGCACTAAGAGCTCATAAAACCCTTAGTCTTAAATTTACAAATATGAAATATCCTTAAAAACTTTGTCCTAAGAAATGTACTTTTCAAACTTAATTGCTATATTGTACAACTGAATTTAGCAGTATATTCGTATTTTCTTTTTTTAAACTTTTTAACTGAAAAGCAACAACATCATGGTCAAAAGACTTAAAATATAGAAAAGTATCCAAAAGACACTCTGAAAAGTGTTTTTTATTTTAATCTTTAAATATGCCTTTGGTGGTAGGTACTATTAATATCTTACTTTATAGATGAGGAAATTGGGTACAGAATGTCAAATATATTATTCTAATTATCATATCTGGTGAGTGGTATGCCAGGGGTTTTGAACCTGACTAATTTCAGGACCTCTAATCTTCACTGAAAAGCCTGGCAGAACCATCATCAGTGAAAAGCCTGGCAGAAGCTCTGAGACCCTGTTCTGCTCCTCTTACTATAGTACTCATCTTTCACATGCTTCTTGGGTTATGATTAAGCTTAGGGAAGCTCATTTTTATACCTTAGTTAATATTGTAATTTTGATGTAGAGCAAACAAATAACAGTAAAAAATTCCTGATTTCAAAATAGTTGGTAATGTATCAAAACCTATTATAAAGGAGAGGCAAGAAGGATTGCAGGAAAGAAGAAATGACTGCTTAACACTGTCTCAGATCATCCTCGAGTCCTTTTTGGGACATAAGGATTGTGATCCTTATTTTACAGAGGAAGAAACTGAAGATCACTGACTGTAATGGTTTACATCAAGAATGGAAGGCACCTATAATACCTTATATGGGAGAGAAATGTGTTTCTAGCTCTAGACAGCTGATTTAAAAATGAAATTCTAGCCAGGCATGGTAGTGTACAACTGTGAACCCAGCACTTGGGAGACTGGATAGCAAGTTTAGATGCCACTGGGCAGCCTAGTGAGACCCTGTCATAAAGTAAATAATAAAAAGAAATGAAGGTAGCCCAATGCTAATGCCCTAGATTTAACTCTAGTACCAAGAACATAATTTGGAACTAAGTCCATTTGTAATTTGAGAATTGCCTACTTAGAAGCAAAAAAGGGTGGGGGATGCTTGAATTGTAATGTTATTTTTACCTTTAGATATTTGATGTTGTGAAATATACCTTGCTCAATGTGTAGAATGTTTGTTATTGAGTCAACAGTATCAGTAGCATTACCAAATTAGAGAAAGCTGAAATATAAAGTGAATATGCATTCTTTTGATTCATTTTTTGGGACAACTTTATGCTGATGAAATGACTTCTTTTTTAAAAATATGTTGTTTCAAAGAGCAAGAAATGAGGCCATTCACAGACTGCAGGGGAAGAGAACAAGAATTCACCAAGAAGCAAGCCCTCCCTGAGAACCAGCGCCATGCGTGGACTGCCACCGCCAGGGGGACAGCCAGACCCCAGCGCCTTCTGGCGCACAGGCTGGGAAACAAGAAGAGCCAACCCACCCCCCAAGCAGCCCTGTAGGAAACACAGGCTGTGATGATAGCTAGTGAGCTGAAATGCAGTTTGACCCTTGTGTTCTGGTGTTTCAATGACTTTGCAGGTCTAGGGCCAGTGGTCTGATCGTCTATTCAGAGGGTAACAGTGTGTAGTGTAGCATCTATGGAGGATCTCCTTCTGAAGGTGGTAGCCACTTTTAATTCCCTGTTAGTTTGTTTTGAAGTCCTGTATCATTTTCATTGTTTTGTTGGGTTGGGTTTTATTTTATTTCGTTTTGTTTCATTTTGTTATATCTGATGACCTGGGCAGTTATTTCAAAGATAGCAAGATGTATTATGGTAGCATTTGGATTTACTATTGCCTTGTTTTAAAGTCCTTTATTGAATTCATTATTTTGTTTTTATTGGTTCTATTCTGTTCTGTTTTGTTTGATTTTTACTATATCTGAAGGTGTGAGAAGCTATTTTGAAGACAACAAGAGACATTATGGTAAACATTATTGATTTCCTATTGTTTTGCAGTCCTGTGTCACTTACACTGGCTTGTTTTGATTGGCTTTATTCTGTTTTATTTTGTTTGGTTTTATTCTCTTTAAAATAAAATTTTAAAAAAGCCACAAATGAGAAAATGGTAAGAACATTTACTTGAAAAACTTGAAAATGTAAAAATTTGAAATTATTTACATCTGCCATTAAAGCAAAAAAAATTATTTACTATTGAGTAGAATTGAGAGCAGCTGTCTTGAACTGTACTTTTCATATTATTTTTACAACACAAGGACCTTCTCTCCAGGAATTGATACAGTATTTCAATACACTCAAAATGCTGATATATTTAAGTAATTTCTCCAGTATAGCTCCTTTAGCCTTTGCCCTGCATTTTGATCTTTCTGGATAGTCTGACTCATGATTTATAGAGTATAAGAACTGCAAAGGACCTTTGCTACCCTCTAGTCCAATTCTCCATAATTTGCCAATAAGTAGGATAAATTGAAAGAAAATGATTTGCTCAAATATCAACCATGTAGAACATTTTGTACTTTCCAACATAGAGCTGATTATGTACCTGAAATGTACCATTTTTCTTCTCCATATACCCCAGTAATAATCTCATTTAATGATATGTAGCTAAAGAGTGCAATCTCCATTGCATCCAGCACAAAATATTTATTTTGAATTTTAAAATTTAATCTTAGATGATTAAATCACCAGTTTCTCACTGTTAATAATTCAAACCATTGAGAAGAGTGAAAAGTAAAATAAAAGTCTGTTTTGCAGTTCCCTGTTGCTGGGACAAAATACCTGACATCTGCAAATTAAAGGCAGAGAAGTTTATTTTGGCTCACAGTTTTCAGAGAATTCAGTCCATGGTTAGTTAACTCCAAGGCAGAAATGGCATGGCATAAAGTCATGGTGGAAAGAAGCTGCTATCCTTGTGGCAGTCAGGAAGCAGAGAGAGAGAGGGAGAGGGAGAGTGAGAGGGGAGGGAGAAAGAGAGAGAGAGGGGAGAGCAGGAAGAATACACCCAGGTGATGCCACTAGTGACCAATCTTTAGCCAGACCCCCACCTTTTAGACGAACATTTAGCTTTACTCATCAACAGATTAATTCTCTAATGTTGTAGCACCCCTATAATACAATCACCTTTTAAAAGTCTTACCTACAAACACATGATATTTTCAGGAGACATTTTAGATCTCACCCATAATATTCTGTCTCTGGCCCTAAAGGGTTCGTGTGCATTTCATCATGTAAAATGTATTTAGTTATCTCTAAGAGTCACCAAAGTCTTAACAGTTTAGTATTGCCAAAAACCCCAAGTCCCAAGTCTCTTATGAGACTAGACAAACTTAGCTGTGAGTCCCTGTAAAAATTAAAAAAAAAACTTGAATACTTTCAACATACAATGGCACAGTATGAACATTTCCATTCTAAAAGGGAAGAATAAGAGGATAGAAAGAAATGAGAAGAAAGGAAGATCAAAACTAAGCATGACAAACATTAAATTCTAGAATTCCATTTCCAGCACCCAAGGCTGGTTGTGTTGAGCAGCAAGCTTCGAAGGGCTTAGGTGACTGCCTCTCTGCGTTTGCTGGTTGCAGCCTGCATGGTCTGTCATGGGCTGGCTCCACTTACTACCTGCAGCTTTCCTTAGCAGAAGATCCACATTCCTGGCATCTCCAACTTCCTAGGGTCTTCACAGCACTTTTGTCTTCAGTCTTACAGCCTTAGATACTGCCCTTTCTGGAACTCCTTGGCTGGTTTTTACTGTCTGCATTCCTATCAATATTCTGGTCTTCTGAGTTCCTACCCAAATCAGCTTAGCTTAAAGTATTCTAGAGTTTTTCTAGTTCATATCTCTAAACTTGTACAAACTCTTCCCACAAATAATTTTTAAAGGTTTCTGAACTACATGGTTAGGTACAGTCACAGCACTATTGCACTTCTGTTGTACCAATTTTCTGTTTTAGTCACTTACGTATTGCTGGGACAAAGTACCTGACAGCTGAAAACTAAAGGAGAAGAGGTTTATTTTGGCTCACACTCTTTAAAATATTCAGTCCACAGCTGGTTGTCTCAAGACAGAAGGAAAGTGCCTTCCTATGGCAGTCAAGAACTGTGTGCAAGAGAGACAGAGAGGAAAAAGAAGAGAGGGGGATAGAAGAAGGAGAAAGAGAAGGAGGAGAAAAAGAAAAAGAAGCAGAAAAAAGAAAAAAAAGTGGAGGAGGAGGAGAGGAAAGGAGAGAACTGATAATTGAGGAGAAAGAAGAAAGGAGCATAGTAATGTCTAAAGGAAATTATATAATTTTACTATTCAGTGAGAAGCCCTGTTTTAACTTATTTACGTTTAACCTTTTCCACACAGTTATGAATATTAAAATATATATTATATATATTTTTCATTTAACATTATATCATGAACATTTATCTAAAATATTAGCAGTTGCCTGATATGATTTTTAAGAAATGAATATTATATGGATTATCCATAATTTATAGAATCATTTTTACTGATAGGTATTTAGTGTGTTTATAAAATTTTGTTTCTTAAAAGTAGTTCTCTGATAAAAACTAAGATCCTAAGTATTTTCTAAGAATTTGGAAAGATTCTACTGGATAGATTCTAAGTATTTTCTCAGAATAGAGTCACAGAAATTGAATTGTTACACTTCAAAGGGCAGTTTTAAAGTGAGCTTTAAGATCTACTATATTTTAAATTTTTATTTATTTTTCAGAAATGAAGCTTCAATTTTATTATCTAAAGGTAAAAATTGGCCCATAAGTATTCCTTTTATATGTGCAGGAAGTACACTTTTACAATGATTATTTTTGGTGTGTTTTATATTTGTATTCATTGTTGTTCTCAGAACTGTATTTGTCTCATAGCAGGTAATGAATGGCCTTATGAATGACTGCATCACAATGACTGACTCTGATCAAATGACACCCTGTAACTCACTTTCCACTGATAGATATGTAGTTACTCAAAATGAAGGGGAAAGTAGTGGTTCTGAATTCACCAAAAGTTGTTTCTTTCCAATGAAATCTTGGAAAGTTCCCCAAGAGTGTCCTAATTTTATATTAATGCCTCAGATTCTAGCACAAAGTAACTGATAAGGCTTTGGTTACCGTTGTTCAATCACCACTCATTTTTGTTTAAGGAGAGATTTAGATAGAGAAATAAATTCTATGACTTAATGTTTTGATTAAATAACATTAAGGGCATGAAAATATTAATATACATGACAGTAGGCTATATATTTTTATAAGCATAAATATTGGACATAATGAGTTATAATCATTCACAATTTTTTACTTTATAAATGTGTCTAAAGAAGTTACAGTCTTGGCTATATGTCTTTCAGCTGCAAAGGAAAAGTCAAATTTGCCTCTGATAGGCTATTTGCTCCCGAGTAGATGATTAAGGTCATGATGCTTTGGGTTTATTCTCTCTTTGGACATTATTTCTGACAGAAACTCAAGTTAGAATAGCAAATGAAGAATACACTAGTCAAAATAGTTTTTAAGCTATTTTGTTATAGATCTTTAAGATGCAAAGAACCTATGGGTTACCTCACAGACAGTTTAGCACATAGTAGGCACTGACACATTTCACTTTGACTTATTCTGCTATGGCATAGGCATACAAATAGAGGCCTAGGGAGTGAACAAATTTCTTATGCCTTGGGACAGTAAACCAGTATTAATTTTAAAGGTGGATTGGCACAAATCTCTGAAGTTCAGAAAGTATGGATTTGCAATACTTGCCCTTGGCTTTGTTACAGTTTAATTAAATTCTTAACCTCCCTGGCAGGTTTTCTTTCTTTGTAGCTACCTACAAGTTTGGGAGTGTTTACCCTCTACCATTGTATGTCAGCAGCATTTAATTTTCTTTTCGTTTTTAAAGGGGTTCAGAACTAAGAGTTTCTCTTAAATCTCCAAGGAAACTGGACTTAGACTTTACAACAATGCTGAAACTTTTAGAACTTTGGCAGTTCTTAGAGATGGACTAAATGCATTTTGCATAAATGGATGCTCATATATCTTTTGGAGGCCAAGGATTGAATGTGATGGTTTATAATTAGGTGTCACCCTAAAGCCGCATGTGTTCATAGGTGGGGCTTTGGGGAGGTGATTGGACCATAGGGATGTGGTACTCATCAGTGGTTAGTCCACTCTTCTCTTGATCTCCCACTGTCTTACTGTGAGCTCTTTCTCCTCTGCCATGTCCTTCTGCCATGCCACCCTACCTGACTATGTGCTTCTGTTTTTATATTTAGATCTTTGATCCATTTCAATGTTAATTTAGTGCAAGCTATGGGTCTAGGTTCAATCTTCAGCATGTGGGAATTCAGTTTTCCCAATACTATTTATTAAAAAGGCTTTCTTCCAGTGAAGATTTTTGGTTCCTTTGTGAAAGATAAGGTAGCTGAGTATGTTTGGAATTGTTTCTGTGTCTTCTGTAGGTCTCACTTACCTGTAAATCAAATTATTTTTGCATTCTTGGGAAATTTTCTATTAGATCTATTAACAGTTTTTGTATATTTTTGTGCTATCTTCTGATTTTTCATTGATTCCAATTAATCTTACATTATTCTTCTTTACATAATCTATCAGATGTTGGATTGATGTTTTTCCTGGTTCCTTGCTATTTTTAAGAAGTCTTCCATTTGATGATTTCTAACCTCAACCCCATCTTCTAGATCTGATACTCTATCTTTATGTTGATTCATTCCACAGCAATTACTTTCAATAGAATTTTTAATCTCCTGGATATTTGTTTGAATCTGTTTTATGGAATCCAGTTTTTTTTATTTTTAAAGAGAATAAAACAATATAAAACAGAACAAAGCAAATCAGAACAGAACAATGCAAGCAACACAGGACTTCACAACAAGACAACAGGAAATTAACAGTGACTACCGTAATGACTTTTGTTTTCTTTGAAATAGTTGCCCATATCTTCACACACAACACAATCAAACAAAATAAAATAGTATAAAACCAATCAAAACAAAAAGATGAAAGCATTATGGGACTTCAAAACAAGACAATGGGAAATCAACAATGGCTTCCATAATAGCTCCTGTTCGTTTCAAGATAACTTCTATACCTTCATACACAATGAAATCAAATAATAGAAAACAGACTAAAACCAATCAAAACAAAAGAATGAAAGCATTGCAGGACTTCAAAACCAGAAAACAGGAAATGAACAATTGTTAATATAATGTCTATTTTTCTTCAAAATAGCTGATTGTGTGTCCCTGCTCCCACTGGCTGCCCACAGCAAACAACCCTTCTAATGTCAGTGGCCTGCTGGTGAAGGCGGATCTCCTGGTTTTCTCTGCCCATGTTGTCTGCCCACAAGAAGCACCTTCTGGTGGCAGGGGTGGATCTGCTGGTTCTCTCTGCCCATGCTGGTTGCCTGCAGGATGCACCTTCTGATGGTGGGAGCCAGCAGGTAGAGGCAGATCTGCTGGTTCTCCAGAATCCAGTTTTTCCCTATGTTGGGCATTCATGATTTCAACTGCTTTCTTAAGCTTCTCCATTTTTAAAAATCTGTATCTACTCTAGATTCACTAACCATGTCATAATCTTTTTAATTTTCTGTGTAATTATTTCTGTTTTATTTTCTAGCGATTCATTCATCACCTTCTATCATTTCAGAAAGCTCAGTTGAGTGACTTCTGATTTCTTCTGCCTCAATTTCCTCTAAATTTGCCTTGGGCAAGCTGAAGTTCTGGGGTTTTATCCTGCTTTTGTATTTTTTCATTTTCTATTTTTTTGTTTATTTTTTGCATTGAGGCTTGTAAGTTGCTTATGGTAGGTAGTTTTATTACTAATAGTAGAGTAGAGACTTCTTTAGGAAATGCCTTTTCAAAGATGCCTTCTAGATGTAACTGGCTCTTGGCCTTTGTGTCTGTACCAGAATCTTGCCATTTCTGTTTTTGAGGGATGAGAGGTTGCATTCTGTTTGACCTATCACCCAGTTCTTTGGTACCATACTATGGTAATTTTTATATCCCCCAGATTATATAAATTTTGGCATGCAAGAAAGATCAATTTATCAGAGAAACTATGCCACCTTAGCTAAAGAAGTACAATCAATGATAACAGTAGCAGTACACACACTGGAAAATGAAAAACTGTGATAATTGATACTTTGTCACCTTTAACACTAAGTACAAGATTTGTAGATGTATAACAAAAGTGTAAATTACCCCTTTCTTTTCCTGCATTGTGGTCTGTCTCTTCAATTTCTCTGTAGACTTCAATTTTCCTTTCAGGTCCTTTCTGGGTCTCAGGGATCTATTTCTCTTCTTCTTTCCTTCCCCAAGTTGTTATTTTCCAGTGTCTAGATTCTGAATCTTGGAGAGGCTGATTTTTTGCTGCTTACTGCTCTGCCACCTTCTCAGAAGTGTTCCATTTCTCTGATTTTTGATGTAAGAAATAGTTATCTCATTTTACCAGGTCACTTTAAGACTTTACTCTTTAAAAAGAACTACAAGGAAAAGAATTGTCTCACTTACCTCTGCTATCCCCTTCTCACAATATAATAGGTTTATTTAGTCACTGTAGAGGAAGGGGGGGGGACTACCACTGGGGTCAGATGGGCAAGAAAGAGAAAAAACATGACACTATTTCAACCAAAGAGTCATATTTAATGTATATTCCATTGTCCAAAGGTTAGGATGAGATGAAGATCCTGGATTTGAGACTGAGTGATTAAATGTCCTCTCTTGTCTGTGGCAATACATTATTCAGCAATATGACCTAAGTAATTATATGACTGAGGAAGATCAGAAAAATGAGCTGTTATCAGAGAAGAAAGAGAGGATACTGCAGCATTAACAAAAACTTCAGATAACTCAGTAAATTTCCTGTTAAACTGCACAGCTAACCTTGTTTTGTTTTTTTTTTTTGTAAATGCTGAGCCTCTCATTTATCCATGAATTTTATGAAGATTATAAAAATCAGATTATTTTAAATTGCAATTGTGTACCATATTTCTCTCCTTGTCAGGTGGTATTTGAGTGGCAGTAAGCACTACTGAAATCTAATTAATAGGAAGTTGAGTTGGGGCTGTATTTGTTGTTTGTGGAACAGGAATGCAGAGTCAGAAGTTTTATGCCAATTTGAGTGCATTCACAATGGCTGGCATAAGAATAAAAGGGCAGTAGGAAGGAATAAAATTTGAAATACAAAGCACTGAACTCCATGGAAAATTATTTCTCTCAGCCAAATGTATAAAACAAGTAGAAGATTCATTTTCCATTGATATCTTATCAAAATCAAAACCTTTCACTACCAAGGTATAAGTGATGATACAGTTACGTGCCACATAATTACATTTCAGTCAATTCTGGGTTACATTTCTGATACTACTACCATAGAGTTAAAACAGCTAAAAAAGTTCCTATTGCTTAGTCATTTCATAGCATTCAAGCATCCTAGTGCAGCATGTTATCAGTTTGTGGTGATGAGCATATAAAAAAATTGACAGGGTGAAAAAATATAACATGTCTGTGAAGGTATGGACAACTGTTTTGAAGAAAACAAGAGACATTATGGTAGCCACTGTTGCTTTCCTGTTGTCTTGTTGTGAAGTCCTGTGTTGCTTGCATTGTTCTGCTCTGATTTGCTTTGTTCTATTCTGTTTTGTTTTGTTTGTTTTCTTTAAAATAAAAAAATTTAAAAAATAACATACAATTATATGTAGTACATAATGCTTGATAATGATAACAAGTGACTATGTTACTGGTTCTATATTACTAGCCTATATTTTTATTACTATTTCAAAATTTACTCCTTCTATTTATAAAAATATTTACTATAAAACAGTAAACTGGACTCCCTGCGAACAGGTGGCATACAGAGAGAGCCAGAGATCATCTGCTTCCGTTCGCTGGTCCCTGTCTTGGGAAGGAGTTCTTTGTGGACAGGCAGCTCTTGCAGAGAGAGCCAGTAGATCCACTGCTGCCCACTGGCCACTGACAGTAGAAGGCTTGCTTCCTGACAGCCAGTGGGAGCAGGGACATGCAGCCAGGTAAGCCCCGTGCACCTGCAGGCTGCAATTGGAGGCCCTTGCATCCTTCGGGCAGCCATCACCCACTGGAAGAATCAGACAAACACATCCCTGTGTGCCTGCCACCATTGCACAAGTCCCAATGTAGACATGCAGGCTGAGAGAAGCACCCCCTCCACCACATACCCCTGGCCATTGGGAAAGCCCCAGTGTAGCTGCACAGGTCTGGAGAAGCCCACCTCACACCCTACTACCTCCCTGTAAGCCTGGGATCAGAGGAACCCAGATGCCTGGCCCATTCCCCTATACAGCAAAGGGGAAGCCATTGTGGGAAGTGCCTGGGACCCTACAATGAGCTTATTGGGAGGAATGCAGGAGAATGACAAGAGGAAGGAGCAAAAAGCAATCTCAGAGCTCCAGCCCACAGAGAACAAATCTGGGAGATACAGTCATGGAAGAAAATGGAAGTCATACACCTGAAATCTCCGAGAGGATAACAATGGAAATAAAGAAACAACTTCTTGAGACTGTAAAGGTAATCAGATCAGAAATAATATCTCAGGTGAAACAAGAAATGAAAAACATAATGAAAGAATTGCTCAGCATATCTAAAGAAGACTTAGATAAAAAAGAAGTGCATAAGAAACTGATGGAAACCTTGAATGACCAATATAGAAAGGAATTACAATGGATGAAACAGATTCAAAAAGATATCCAGGAAATTAAAAATTCAATCAAAAGCTGGCAAAACCACTTGAAAGAGACTGAAGATAGACTTTCAGACCTTGAAAACAGGATTGTAGCTAGCAATTGTGAAAGGAAAGATTTTTAAAGAATAACAAGGAATCAGGAAATAACAATTCAACAGCTGCAGGATGATGCGAAGAGAAATAATTTAACAGTGATACACATTAATGAAGAAAAAGGGGTCAACACAAATGAAATAAAAATGCAATTTTCAGAAATAATAATGGAAAACTTCCCAAACACGGGAAAAAGACCTGACATACAGATAAGTGAGGCATATAACTCTAGCTAGTCATAACCAAAGTAAATCAATACCCAGACATATAAAAATCAAGATTCCAGATATTCAACACAAGAGCAGAATATTAAAAGCAGTCAGAGAAAAGAAACAGCTTGCCTATAAAGGAAAACCTATCAGAATCATGACAGGCTTCTCAACACAAACCATCAAGTCAAGAAGAGCTTGGAGTGAAGTATTTCAAGTCTTGGCAAAAAACAACTTCCAACCCAGATTGATGTACCCTGCAAAACTATCTTTCAAAATTGATGGAAAAATAAGATACTTCCATGACAAAGAACAACTCAAGGAATTCATGACCACCAAACCAACACTACAGAGAGTGCTGGAGGATACTCTAGAGAGAGATAAAGATGACCATGGTTCCAGCAACAGCAGAAGAGGAGGATCACCAAACAAGACAGGCAATTGAATGAAGGGGAAAAGCAGAAGGCCAACAACAGGAGGGTAACATGGCAGAGACAAATCAATGTTTGCTGGTTGTAACCTCAATTCAGCAATAAAAAGAAATGCAGAGAGAGTGGATCAAGAAACAAGATCCATTAATTTACTGTATATAAGAAACCCATTTAAGTTAAAAGGAAATTCATAGACTGAAAATCAAAAAGGAGAAGATAATTGTTCCATGTGACAGAAGACCAGAAAAAGCAAGAATAATTAGCCCAGCAACTGCAGAATGGATAAGAAAGATATGACATTTTCATACAATGGAAAGCTACCCAGCTACAAAGTAGGACAATCTTGAGGTTCTTTGGCAGCAACTGGAGATTCGTGGTGAAACAGTGGGTGAAACAGTTTGAACTCATATGGGTGAACACTAGCATTAAAAAACAGGAGTTAGTGGGATCAAAAACACAATAGATATTATAAAAGTGATAGGGGAGGAAATCCCTATGAGGAAAAGGTGGTAACCTGTCTTGTCTTGAACTCTTGTAATGTTTTCACAATTTTGGTAGATTTGGTTCTGTTCTGTCTTGTTTTATTAGATTTTATTGTGTCAGATGGTATGGGAAGCTAGTTTGAACATGGTGGGATATATTATGGTAATCATGATTGGTTTCCTATTTTCTTATTTTGTAGTCCTATAATGCTTTCATTCTTCTGTTTAATTGATTTTACTGTTTTGTTTTGTTTGATTTTATTATATGTGAGGTATGACCAGCTATTTAAAAAAAAAAAAAGAAACATTGTAGTAACCATTGTCCATTTCCTGTCATCTGGTTTTGAAGTCCTGTAATGCTTTGATTCTTTTGTTTGATTGGTTTTAGTCTGTTTTCTTATTATTTTATTTCACTGTTTATGAGGGTATGGACAGCTATTTTGAAGAGAACAAGAGACACTAGGGAAGCCATTGCTGATTTCCTATTGTGTTGTTTTGACGTCCCATAATGCTCTCATTCTATTGTTTTGATTGGTTTTATAATGTTTTGTTTTGTTGAATTGCTCTTTTGTTTTATCTGGCTTTGTATTGTTTTGTTTTGTTTGAGTTTATTGTCTGTAAATGTATGAACAACCATTTCGAGGAAAGCAAGAGACACTGGGGTAGCCATAGGTATGGACAGCTCTTACAAAGAAAGCAAGAGACCTTATGGTAGCCACTGTTAATTTCTTGTTGTCTTTTTGTGAGATCCTGTGTTACTTACATTGTTCTGTTCTGATTTGCTTTGTTCTGTTTTGTATTGTTTTATTCTCTTTAAAATAAAAAAAAACAGTAAACCATAGTATATTGAGTACAGCCTCATGCATCTCATCTGTACCATGTCATGTGATTTCATCATTTTTCTTTATGCTTTATTTAATGACATGTTGCTTTGTTCACTGTGAACTTAGAAGCAATATATATTATATTATAAAATATATAATATAAATATATAACATATATCACATAACCTTGGTATGTAGTAGGTTATATTATCTAGGTTTGTGTAGGAGCAATCTATGATGTTTGAAGAATGCTGAAAGGTTTTCTAGTATGTATTCCTATTCAGTTTTGTGTATCACATCATATAACACCTATGTAATGAAATTCTTTTTTTTTTTTAGCTTTGATGGGAGTTTTGTAGAATAGAATGTAGTTTCATCTGTTTTAGCTTAAAAACTAGTAACATACTACAAAAATTTACATGACTTTCTCAATAAATAGTTATGAAGTCAAAAGAAACACATTTCTAAATTTTTTTCTAAGAAAAAACACACATTTCAATCATATCAGAATGAAACCTAAATTAACATTTTAATATTGAAAACACAAAATTTTATGAAATAATTCTTGTAATCATCAGACATAGATATACAAAAGGTGATTTACTTTCAGAATCACTGAAGATAAAGATAAAAAATTTCTTTGATCTGCCATCTGCAAGCTTTAGAATCAAGAAAGATGGCAGCATAGTTCACCCTGAGTTTGAAGGCTGCAGAGTTCTGGAACTGCTGATATAACTCCAGGGTCAAAGGCCTCAGAAACTGAGGGGCTGCTGGTGTTAGGTCTTAGAACGCAAAGGTCTGAGAATCTGGAGTCCCAAAGGAGATCAAGAAATCATGGATGCACTGGGGGGACAGCATTTTCCTGTGAGTCAGTGCCATTCATGGACTGCAGGGGAAGAGAACAAGAAGTCACCAAGAAGCAAGTCCTCCCTGTGAATCAGCACCATACATGGGCCACTGTGAGGAGACCCAGATGGCAGCCCACTCCGGTGCATGGGCTGGGAAACAAGAAGAGCCAAAGCTCCACTTCCCTGTAAGTGACCAGCTGATCTGGAGAAAACATAGATTGCAATGATAGTTATTGAGGTAAAGTAAAATTTAATGCTTGTAGTGTTTAGTGGTTCACTGACTTTGCAGGTCTAAAGCCGGTAGTCTGATCATCTTTTCAGAGGACAGCAATACACAAGGTAGCATCTATGGGGGGTCTCCTTCCAAAGGTGGAAGCCATTGTTAATTCCCTATCATGTTGTTTTGAAGTCCTGTATATTTTTTATTGTTTGTTGGGCTGGGTTTTATTCTGTTTCATTTTGTTTGATTTTATTATAACTGATGGCATTGGCAGCTATTAAAAAGATAGCAAGATTTATTATGGTAGCCATTTTGGATTTACTCTTACCTTGGTTTGAGGTCCTTTATTGCATTCAAAATTTTATTTTTATTAGCTTATTCTGTTCTGTCTTGTTTGATTTTTACTATGTCTGAAGGTATGGGCAGCTATTTTGAAGACAACAAGAGGCATTATGGTAACCATTGTTGATTTTGTATTGTCTTTAAGTCCTGTGTCACTTACACTGATTTGTTTTGGTTGATTTATTGTTTTATTTTTCTTGGTTTTATTCTCTTTAAAATAAAAATTTAAAAAAACAAAAAAAGCATGGATGCCCACATCGTGGAGGAGAAAGTAAATTTTATTTTCCTGCACTGCTTTATTCTGTGTGGAACAAAGGTATTGTATGATGCATATTCACATTAGTGAGGCAGGAACATCTTTCCTTAGTGTACAGATTAAGAAGATAATCTCTTTGAGAAACACACTCAGAAATAATGTTTAACCAGCTCTGTGGGCATCCATTGGCACAGTCAAGTTGACCCATAATATTAACCATCACATCAGATTTGCACAACATATAATTTCTTTTTCTATTTAAAAGAAATATTAATACATGCACCTAATTAATTTCTTATTATTTGCTGAATTTATGGTTTTTAAAAAATTTTAATTAGGACCATGAGAAACTGTAAATTGTAGCCCATCAGTTATTTATTTATTTAAAAGAGAAAAAAAAACCCAGAAAAATCAAGAAGCAAACAAACCTAAAAAGCAACAACAAAAGCAAATGATAAAAACAAAACAAAACAAAACAAAACAAAACAAAACAAAACAAAACAAAACACAATAGCTATTTAGGTTTTTGAAATACAATGATAGGAATTTAACAATGGTTATGATACTGCATATTGTTATCTTCAAAATAGTAGCTTAGGTTACCAGATACAGGAATAAAACAAAATAATTAAATGAAACAAAATATTGGATTTCAAAAACAAGGCAGAAGGAAATCCCCCATAGTTGCCACAATGCACACTGCCTTCCTTCAAATAGATGCCCAGACCACCAGCCCCAGGCCTGCAAAGTCAATCAAATAATATAAGCATCAAGTTATTCCTTTCACCTCAGTTGCTATCATCTCACCCTGATCATCCTGAGTTCCTCTGAATCAGCCAGTTGCTTACTGGGGCAGGGTGGGCTGGGGGTTGTTCTTCTGGTTTCCCAGTCCGTGCATTGGATGGCTCACAGGAAGAAGCGGTTTGGCTTCTTGGTGAGTCTCTTCTTTTTCCCCATGGCAGACCCTGGCTCATAGGAAGGCATGGTTCAGCTTCTTGCTGAGTCTCTTTCCATTCCTCACGGAGGACCATCAGTTATTTCATCTGCACCATTTAACTAATATTGCGTATATTAAACTGTTCTTTTAAAAATTT
This sequence comes from Cuniculus paca, assembly GCA_004365215.1. Classification (NCBI taxonomy): domain Eukaryota; kingdom Metazoa; phylum Chordata; class Mammalia; order Rodentia; family Cuniculidae; genus Cuniculus; species Cuniculus paca. Next base: position 17,843 of record RJWT010000599.1, read on the forward strand.
TCAGTCACTTCCCACAAAACACATGACCAATGTGTGAAGAAATGTCTTTATGTCTTCAGTTGTATCTACAGGATATGGAACTATGATAGCACACAGGAAAACTTAGCTAATTTTACTGAATGAATGACTAGTACTATCAATCTATCACTGTTTCTTTAATTATTTTGATAATTTTGATTGTTATGCTGTGAATTTGAATTATTTGGCTGAATACATGTTCTATCAAACATAATTAGAACATTTTAGATTGCTTTCAGAAATAATGATTCAGCATGCAGAAATAAATGAGAGGAAAAACACAATGCCTCTATTAACTATTTCTTCCCATCAGATCATTTTATGCAGATAAAATAATGCACTCATCTGAACTATTGTCCTCTAATCCATCACAATCAAAGTGGATAAAAATTAGCCATTGGCACCAACTATTTTATTTCTTCAAGTGTTTACAGTGTGCATATTATGTATCTAGCATACAGCCAGATATTAGGGGGATATAAACATGTTTATTTTGCTTATGACTTTATTTCCTTTTAAATACAGCAATAGTGTCCTCTATCTTTTATACACCACATGTTCAGGTAGACGGCTTTTTGAAGGATCAGTCTGGCTGGATTGAATAATAGTCTTCAGAATTACCTATCTTGCATGTGACTTGTTATGGCAGATTACAAGGTATATCATCTCATGAGAGAAGAAAGGTAATGGTCGTTTTGCAGCATACATGTGACTTCTTCTAGACTTTAAAACATAATCTAGGTGCTGCTGTGAGGGATTTTTCCACTGTAATTAAAGCCCTTAATCAATTGTCTTTAAGTTACTGAAAAAGAAGACTATCTATGTAGATTTGATTTAATCATTTGGAAAGCTTTTATAAAAAATTGTGCTTAGGTTTTCCCTAAAGTCAACATTCTGTATAGTTACAGGCTCTGTAATTGGTCTTCCTTTCTCCTAGCTCTTCTTTCCTGGTCTGTTCTAAAAAAGTCTAGTGTCTGTGAACAGGAATCATTGGTTTGACCTGTGTGTTTCAAACTGTTAGTCTTCCCTGTTTGGCTGCCTGTCCAAATGATTTTGAACTTGCTTAGCCAGGCCTTACAATTGAACTAGGCAATCCTCTGCATAGATACGTCACTTCTTTGTTACGATTCTCTGGTTGAATCCTAATTAACACACCCAGTAAAATTTTTTGGCTGGACACAGTCTCTTAGAAGACTCACAATCTCATTGGAAGACTGGTCCATGCTTGTAGAAAGCACAGACAAGAGTTCAAGATCATTTTTAGTTTTAAGCTAAAATATGTTATACGGAAGTTAAGTATTGTAGAATATAGGATGTTGAGAGATCAGTAGGGTCGAGAATAAGTGAGAAAAATTTTATCAATAAATTGGAATTTGAATCTGTTCAAGGATGAATAAAATTTAAAATGTCAGAGAAAAGAAAAAAACATCATTCTATTTGGTGAACAGCACTAGCATAGATGTTGCACTAACACTTAGCATGTTAAATTGGGAGGATAATAAACCGATTTAACTTTTAACCACTGCCCCAGTTAATCCTTCCCCTTAGTGATCCCTCTAACAAGCAGCTAGACAATTTAATATCTCTAAATTATTGTAATTTAGCACCATGAAAATGCTAAGTATTCAAGTCTAATCACCATTAGCTAAACAGCAATGCTAAGTTTTGCTGTATATTTTCAAACTAAAGTAATGAATGCTACATAAAGTGAGGCATTTTGTAGAAAAAAATAAAGCCTCAGGAACAAAATGACACACTCTAATATTCTTTTCCCCCACCTAGTAAAATAATATTTAGCTGTGGATAGTATGATGAGTAATGAACCACCATGCTTTGCTGAAGGAATAAGGACATACAAAGATGACAGATATGGATTGTGTGTGTGTGTGTGTGTGTGCATGTGCATGTGTGTAGTTTGGAGGAGAATGGGAAGATGTGTGTGTAAAGAAGCAACTATTTGAGTCAAGGTGATTCCAGAATATAGGAATCTTTTTTGACACACATACTTGAGCTTTTGAGTTCACAGTATTAGGTAAAAAAGATTAGCTTGTTCATTGAGGATGTGTATTTGCTGTAAATATATTTTCATTCTTTTTAGCGAATAGTAAATAATTCTGATATATGTATTTTTTTGAAGAAATAGGGGAAAACATTTTTCAATAATTTCTTAATTTTTCAATACTTTTTCAACATTTTTCAATAATTTCTTAATTTTAGGAACCAAACATTGAAGAGCTATTATACATGGCCATTATAGAGAAAATAATAATTAGTATGTGAACAGCATTTTGTAGTTTATAAAATGTATATATGCTATATAGTTTCCATCAAACGTCAGTAGAACCTCTTGGTATACTGGGACACCTATTTACACAAAGAAGATTTGTCTTTCATATTCTCTTCCTAATTAGAACATCTTTTTTTCCTTTTTAGTGGTTACCAGTCATTAAATGCTCAAAATACTTCTGTGTAATTAATAAATAATTTCACCCCTGGCTTACCGAGTGTCCCTCACTTCCCTCAGCTCAGACAGATTTATGCTGGTGCTGTCACTCACACATTGATGACAGAGTTATTTTCTGGCCCAGCAGGAGCCCCCAGGACTCACTTATAAACTGTTCTCGTCTCTCTTCTGATTGACCAGCGTCCAGATCATGCTAGTTCTTAAATATTTTAAATGACTTTCCCCAGTTATTAATTTTACAGTTGTTACTCCTTTCAAAACTCCCAAAATATGTCATCTCTGAAGTTTTCTTTCCAGTTCCTTTTGTTTTGAGGGGGTTCTATGTCTTAAAATATCCCAGTATTGTGACTTTAGTACAGTGTCAAGAGAGAAGTAAATGTAATTGGAGTCTTTATTTAGCTATAAATTTGTTTAATAATCTTTAAAGATGCCAAGAATGCATCTTTTGAATATGAACCTTGTTAGCAAGTATGATATAGAAAAGAAAAAAAGATTAACTAATTTAAAAAATGAAAATGTTGGGTTAAAAAAAGGTCAAATCTGCTTTCCACTAGAGTTTTTGAGTGCCTTATTCGCACTATTGTTCATCGTTAGTTTCCACCCAGAATTAAAATATGCTGTACTTTACATACCTTTTCTTTTCCACAAACTTCCCCTTTTTAAATGGAAAGCAAACTTTTTAAAAGGCAACAGTACCTTACTCTGAGCATTATTTTAGAAAGCAGTGCATGAAATGAGAGCATGTGTTGCACCTCTTGCAGTGTGTTGGACATTCAACGGCCCCTTAAACGGGGCTGTGTTAAGTTTCAGTCTGGACTGTCCCCCAAAGGCTCCTGTGTTAAAGCTGTAGGCTCCAGGTGGTGGCACTCCATGAACAAGGTAGAAACTTTAGGAGGGGAAACTTACTTGAAAGAAATAGGTCGTTGAGATATGATTTTGAAGAGTATGCTTTGTCCTCGACCCCTTCCTTGCCCTTTCTTTTTGCTTTCTGGCTATCCTAAAGTGAGCAATTTTGTTCCATCACATCTTTCTGCCATGATGTTCTGCCTCACTTGCAATGGAGCCACAGCCAACTATGGATTGAAAACTCTGAAACTGTGAGCCCAAAGAAATTTTTCCTCATTGACTTCCTTAGATATTTTGTCCCAGTGTTGGAATGCTGACTAACACAGCATTCCCATGTACTTCGTCCAAGAAAGTGGGAATTTTCTACGTGTCACAATTCTTAAGTAGGCCCTGGTTTGAGTCTGCTCATGAAAGGACCCTCGAAGAAGAGGAAACCATTATTCTCTGGATGTCACTGCAGCCAAAAGTGTGGGTAGAGGTAGACTGTCAAGAACCAATGGCTCAGTCACTTCAGTTAAACCACAGGCCCTCTCCAGGGGCCCAAGGTAATCACAGCAGCCACGCGGCAGAACTTTTAACCAACCACTTAAGTGCTTCGGGCTGAGACTACTCTAACCTCCACAGGCAGCTCCCCCAACGTTTCCTAGAAGCTCCCTTAACCTCCATTCTCTAATGTTCTTCAGTAGAAATGCAAACTCCTAATTCTTTATCATATACTTTAGACACATGATACGTAGGGCGCCTTCTGTTTTCCTAGTGAACCACAACTGATTCAATCCTACTGGAGAGCACTGTGAGACAATCGGAAATATCGATGTAGCTAACTATTCAAATGTTGGAAGAACCATCAGGATTTCACGAAATTTACTCAATTTCCAAAAGCCAATGTTTATTACAGGATTTTTTTTGTATTATTTTCCAATTTAGGACTGAATGCTGTGGCCAAAATTAATGTTGTTGTCCATAAAGCAGAAATTTTACCCAAAGCATGTTAGTACTACTTAAAATCACTGAGACATTAGCCACCATGTTCAAAGTAGACATTGAAAAAGAATAGTCAATATGTCTGCTATAATACTATATCAAATTATATGTTAGTAGTACTGAATTGGTTGGCTTTCTTATAGGAAAAACCTGTCTTCTTGAAAATTGGCAGAGTATAAGTGCTAAATTGGGATTAAATGGGAAAATCTAAAACAATGTTAAAAAACATAACCTTTTTTTCCCTATGTCATGGTATGTAAATAAATTTCCTGACCTCATTGTCTTCACTGACTCCAAATAATTGCTCATTCAGCTTCAACCTGAGGCAAATTCATCTTTTAACTTTGTGTTTCTCAATCACCTTATTCTTTATCAGAGAGTTTGATGTTGGGGGCCAGAACTCAGCACATTTTGAGTTCTTACATGATAAGGACCAGGCCTTTCTTGTTTTCTATTTAGAAAAACTTGGAGAACACACAGTTAAGAATTAAAAATGCTTCTTTGTATTGGTTTGGGGGTCAGATATTGGCTTATCTTTTCTCTGTATGCGTATCTTGCTTCTGCTTCATTTGTATCTTGGAAGGTCAGATAGACACAATCGAAGACCAGTTAAATCTAAATTAAATATCTTTTCATCCATGCCAAAAACAGATGGACAGAACAATACAACTGAATACTACATACTCCTCATTTAATTCTTTTTTGAATAAGTAATGTTTCAGTTTCCAAATCTGTGAAAGATTGTGTAACAATTATATAGCTATTTTTTGGAACATAGATAAGCTCATAACATTGTTTTAAACATCAGTTTGCCAATAAAAATGTATTGGGCACGTCTTATATGTTTAGCATCATAAAAGACGCATACTATTTTTATTGTCAGTGAATATTTTTTGCCCTGATACAAAATAAAATGTATCAAAGAGTCAATTTTTTCCCTTAAAACTGCATCAAATTATATGGAACTGAGTGAAATTTCAATGAGTATAAAGTCCTCATAACTCTTTTAACAGGTTTGCTTTAATCTAATACAGGGAAAAACCTACCTAATATAGTTCATCATTCTTCCTCATAAAAAATATATCTGACACACCATATATGGGCCACCACTGCTGGGGGGACAGCCAGACCCCAGTCTTTCCCGAGTCAGCATAATTGGTGGCCTGTGGGGTGAGAAAGCAAGGATTCAATAAGAACCAAGCTCTCCCTGCAAACCAGGCACTGCCAGCAGTGGTGGAGGGACAGCCAGATCTCAGCCTTTCCCAGTAAGTCAACACCATTGGCAGACTGCAGAGGGAGAGAACAAGGATTCACCAAGAAGCAAGACCTTCCTGTGCGCCAGTGCCATGCATGAGATCCCTCCAGCAGGGGCACAGTCAGACCCCAGCCCCTTCCAGTGTGCAGGCTCACAAACAAGAAGAGCCAACGCCCGGCCCCGTAAGTGACCAGCTGATTTGGAGAAACACAGGCTGTAATGAAAGCTATTGAGGTGAAAAGTAATTTGATGCTTGTGATGTTTTGGTGTTTCACTGACCTTGCAGGTGTAGGGCTGCTGTTCTGATCATCTATTCAGAGGATAACAGAATGCAGTGTTGCATGTAGGGGGGGTCTCCTTCTGAAGGTGGTAGCCATTCTTAATTCCATTTTGTCTTGTTTTGAAGTCCTGTATCATTTTCATTGTTTTGTTGACTTAGGTTTTATTTTGTTATATCTGGTGGCATGGGCAGTTATTTCAAAGATAGCAAGATATATTATGGCAGCCATTTTGGGTTTACTATTGTCTTGTTTTGAAGTCCTTTACTGCAATCATTGTTTTGTTTTTATTGGTTCTATTCTGTTCTGTTTTGTTTGACTTTTACTATGTCTGAAGGTATCTGCAGCCATTTTGAGGACAGCAAGAGGCATTATGGTAACTATTGTTGATTTTGTTTTGCTTTGAAGTCCTGTGTCACTTACACTGGTTTGTTTTGTTTGGTTTTATTCTGCTTTATTTTCCTTGGTTTTATTCTCTTTAGAATAAAATTTTAAAAAAAATTTATCTGACCTTGTTTTCAAGGATACTATAGGAGATTCCAGTCTCAAAAAGGGGATGACATATGGTAACTGAAATGCTACTAACTTGAAAACAGAAGGGACCTCAAGGCCAGAATTCAGCTGTTTGTTCAGTTTTTCGAGCAGAGGAGCTATTTAGTTCTGAAAAGTAACCAGGGATAAATTTGTTTAAAATGAAGTCTGGAAAGAGAATGAACTTTTTCCAGGTTTTAAGGCAGTAGTAGAAGGCTGTTAACAAGACTTCCAGACTCCTTGTTGTAATCAGGGTTTGCAAGGAAAACAATTTACAGGAAACATAATTTAAAGGATTATTTTATAATAGTCACCCGAAGAGTCAAATACAGAAGAGTGCAGGAAATCTGTCCACACACTAGAAACCCAAAGAATCCAGCTGAGGGCCTGAATCCCACGGCAATGCTCTCCGTCAATCCAGCTGCAGACCTAGAGCTCATGAAAATATCTCTACAAGTCCAGCAAGAGGCCCAGAGCCCACAAGAATGTCACATGCAAATCTGTTTCATAGATCTGTGCTGGGAAGGCCCAAAGGTCAATGGTGGAAGCCAGAAAGTCTCTCCCAGTAGGAAGAAGAATCTGTGCCAGCAGGCTGAAGGATCTGTACTGAAGCCAGGAAGCAATGCTCAAACTAAGGACCAGTGCTCTCCCTGAAAAGTACCACAGCCATCCTCAGTGACAGCAAGGTCCTGAGCTCCTCTATGATAACAGCAGATTTCATGTCAGGAAAGCCAGTGTGACAAGCTTCTCCAGGAAATTCAACAGTATACCATCTTTCCCTCCAGAACCTGGAAATGATGCTTAAAGTAAGACCAGAACTCCCCCGAAAAGTATCATACCCATCCTCAGGAACTGCAAAGTGCTGAGCTCCTCTCAAGAACAGAAACTAGTCTGTCCTTCCTCATTTCCCTTTTACACCATCCAGGTGATGAGCCACCCTACGGTGGGTCCTCTACACCCTAAGGTATAGAATTACTGAACCAGTGGATTTAAGTTTCTAAACTTCTCAAGTTGACACAGTCAATTAACCACTATACTCCTGTGCCTCTACTAGTCAAAATATTCTAATAAAACCCAAGATTTGCAAGCTGTATAAATGTGATTGACTGTGAACTGGGGGCTTGACTTTATAATTTCAACACTTGATCTTTTTGTTCTTCTTGTCATTTACTATCAAACATTCCAGTGAGAAATATAAAATCAAAGATAATAAATCTTATGTCTTTGGTTGACTTTTAGTATAATTTGCAACAAATTAAGAAGAAGGGAGAAACATCAAGCAGAAGTAAGTTATAGTAAAGAGATTACTTTAGAAGCATAATATTAAATAACTTCAGAGAATTACTTTAATTGTGGGGTTGGTTTGAATGCAGAAATGGGTAAAAGTGAATCTTAAAGATGAAATTTAAGTGTGTTTCCCATTTGTTGCTTAAAGTGACATGAATTTATATTGTTATTTATTTATATGATTGCTCATGTACATATGTTCTTTCTGGTTTGCTTATTGATAAATGTTGCTGATTGCATCATGGATAAATTTCAGAACACACAGATTGAGTCAAATCTGTTAATTAAAATGAACAAACAATTTGAATTTCAAGTTTTATTGAGGTTTTATATTGAAACTAAAGATGTAACCCAGTAGTAGACTGTATGCTTAGCATTCATAGGCCTTGGGTTTTTCCCCAGCACCACAGCCCTACTTAAAAAAAAAAAAAAAAGAAACTACATCACTGAAAAAGTATTGAGATCATTGGATATGAGTTAATTTAAGAAGAGTGTCAGAATGGTAGCATATGTAGGTACATCACTCTGATGGTTCAATCTGCTTCTTTATAAGGCAGACTAGTCAATATATTCAAATGATTCAGAGTAGATTTAAAACCCAATTTTATTATTGAATTTTAACACCCATATAATATAGATGATAAAGTACACTGCTCTTAAGTGTCAGCCTAAGAAATTTTTATACATATACCCAGATAATTGCCACTTAGATCAAGATGCAACACATTTCAACAGCTCTAGGCTTCCATCTTGCCCATCCTCAAACAAAGCCACTTCAAAATAACTGTCTTTTTCAATTCTGTTATGATCATTTCATGCTACCTGTTCTTGAGTGCCATGAAAATGGAGATATATGTTTTTTTCAAGAGAATAAAACCAAACAAAATAAAACAATAGAGTCAATCAAAACAAAACAATGAACGTGGTGATGGACTTCAAAACAAGACAAAAGGAAATCAATAAAGGCTACCATAATGCCTCTTGTAATCTTCAAAATAACTGCCTATACCATCAGGCATAATAAAATCAAACAAAACAAAACAGAATAAAACCAATCAAAATAAAACTATGAAAGCAATACAGGACTTGAAAACAAGATAATAGGAAAACAACAGTGGCTACCGAAATATCTCTTGTTATCTTCAGAGTAGCTGCCTACACCATCAGACATAATACAATCAAACAAAACAAAATAGAATAAAATCAATCAAAAGAAAACAATGAAAGCAATATAGGGCTTCAAAACAAGATAATAGGAAATCAATAATGGCTACCATAATATACTTTGTTATCTTTGAAATAGCTGCCTATGCCATCAAATATAATAAAAATCAAACAAAACAAAACAATAAAGTCAAACAAAACAGAACAATGAAAACAATACAGGGTTTCAAAACATGATAATAGATTAACAATGGCCACTGTCTTCCCTTTTTAGACATTTCCTTTGCTTTCACTTTCACAATATATATTGTGCAATTTGGATCCCACTAACTCCTTTAGTTTTTTGTACTAGGGAGACAACAGGATGTTCACTCATGTGATTCTGAAGCATTTCACCCATGAGCATGATTTCTAGTTGTATCCATTTACCTACAAAAGCCTTGAGGTTATTCTTTATAGTTGAGTAGGTTTCTATTGTATAAAAATGTCATATCTTTCTTATCCATTCTGCAGTTGATGGGCAAGTTACTCCTACATTTTTTTCGAGTTCCCTGTCACATAAAGCATTGTTTTCTCTCCTTTGACTTTCAGCCTATGAATTTTCTTTCTAGTTAAATGTGTTTCTTATATAAAGCATATTGATGCATCCTGTCTCCTGATCCACTCTGCCTGTGATTCTTTTTATTAGTGAATTGAAGCCACCTACATTAATGGTTATGGCCAACATGCACTGGGTCATCTCTGCCATGTTATTTTCCTGCCATTGGCTACTTACTTTTCCCCTCCATTCAATTGTCTGCCCCACTCGGCCAGCCCCCTCTGCTGCTGTCCTTGGAACTGTGGTCATTTTTATTTCTCTCTAGAATGTCCTTAAATATTCTTTGTAGGGTTGGTTTGGCAGTCATGAATTCTTTCAGTTGTTCTTTGTCATGGAAGTATCTTGTTTCTCCATTAATTTTGAAAAGTAATTTTGCAGGGAACATCAGTCTGGGTTGGAAGTCATTTTCTTTCAGGTCTTGAAATACTTCACTCCAGTCTCCTCTTGACTTGAGGGTTTGTATTAAGAAGTCTGTTGTGATTCTGATGGGCTTTCCTTTGTAGGTGATCGGTTTCTTTTCTCTAATGGCTTTTAATATTCTGTTCTTGTGTTGAATTTCTGGGATCTTGATTATTGTATGTCTGGGTGTAGATTTATTTTGGTTATGGTTAGCAGCAGTTCTATATGGCTCATTTATCTGTATGTCATGTCCTTTTCCCATGTTTGGGAAGTTTTCTGCCATTATTTTTGTAAATAAGCTTTTTATGTCATTTGTGTTGATCCCTACTTTTTCCCTGACAGCTATTATTCTTGAAATATTTTTCTTTGCATCATCTTGCAACCATTGAATTGTTATTTTCTGGTTCCTTGTTATTTTTAAGAGATCTTTCCTTTCATGATTGCAAGCTGCAAACCTGTCTTCAAGGCCTGAAAGTCTGTCTTCAGTTTCTTTCAAGTAGTTTTGACTGCTTTCAATGGACTTTTACTTTTCTGGATATCTCTTTGAATCTGTTTCATGTATTCTGAATCTTTTTTTATATTGTTCATTCAATGTTTCCCTGATTTTCCTATGCTCCTCTATTTTTTAAATCTATGTCTTCTTTAGAGGTGCTTAGCAATTCTTTTATTATGTTTTTCATTTCTTCTTTTACCTGAGATAGTATTTCTGTTCTAATTTATTTTATAGTTTCATGAAGTTGTCTCTTTACTTCAGTTGACATTACTTCAGAAACTTCAGGTGTGCAACTCCTGATCTCTTCTGTGTTTATATCTCTTGAACTTGCTCTGAATGGGTTGGAGTCTAGAGACTGCCTTTTGCTTCTTCATCTTGACATTTTTCTGGGTTCTACTGGGCAAGCAGGTAGTGAGGTCCCAGGCACTTCCCACATTGGTTACAACTTCTCCAAAGCATGACTGTTTGGTTTTCCTTGTCACTGTTGGCTATGGATATACAATGGTGGCCACTGAGTGTGCTAGTGTGGGGCTGGCTGCTGCTTTTCTCAGCAGTGTGCTGGCTGCTGGCAGTGGGAAGCATCCCAGATGGTGGCTTGTATGTTCATGGGGATGGGGCCTGCCACTGCCTCCTGGACCTAAGCTGGTTACCAGTGGAAAGCCTCCCTGATGGTGGCTGGAATGTGTGTGGTGGTTGGGCTAGCCACTGCCTCCCAGACCTGAGCTGCTTACCGATGGGAAGCCTTACCAGTGGTTGCCAAATGGTATTATGTACTCTTATATTTGGCTTCTTTTACTCAACATAATGTCTTTACATTTTGAACATATTATTGCCAGAGTCATCCATTTGTTCTTTTCTTGCTACTGTGTTGTAATCTATTGTATCAGTCTTCACAGTTCATGTATTCATTATCCTGTCAACAGATATCTCAGTTGTTTCCAGTTGGGGGGTGGATATGCATAAAACTTTTGTATGCATTCCTCTATGCAGCATTTGATAGATTGCAGATTTTAATTTTTCCATAAAGCTTAATTAGACAAGATATTTATAATAACTCCTCTTTCAAAAATAAATCAAGGGATCCATTTGATTGTGAGTCAGGAGGCTTCTTGATCAGTTTTCTTCTAATTCTAGACCCGTGTTTAGGCTATTAAGTGTAACACGTGTTCAGTTCCAGTGAGACAGTTTATATTGTACTCTGAACTTCAGGGGTGAAGTGAAATAGTGCAATGAAACCAGCCTGACAGAACCAATCTTGAATAAGGAATTCCATAATTCATTCACTGTAGCATTGAGCAGCTTGCTTAGCCTGTACTATGTGCAATTGTAAATATAGAATGATAATGATCTACTTGGATTTAAAATATGTTTATGTGCTTTATATATTTTTTGCAGCTACACAGTTGTTAGGTTTTAACATCATACTGTTTATTAAATCTTTTTTTCTGGAAAATTGGCATTTTAAGTAGAAATGCTCAATAGTACTTATGAGGGATTTTTTTCAGTACCGAAGATGGCACTCAGGGAATAGTGCATGGTAGGCAAGTGCTCTATCACTGAGCTACATCTTCAATCCATATTTATGAATATTTTTCAAGACATTTCTTACCAATTGTTTTCTTTGCTAATGATTTTTGTATATTACATGATTGAGATAAAACTCCATCAAGCAACATTTCTTATAAACTGTAGAAAGTGAACTCAACTACTAGTTAATTGCAATGATATGTTTTCTCTCCTATATAATTCGTAGCTCTTACCACTCTTGCTTATCTGTTTGACTTTGCAAACAGATTGCAAGTTATCTATTCATTATTCCATTAGTTTAAAAAGAATAGTATTTTTAGAACTGGACTGATCTTGTCTGGTAAATAGTTAAAACCAATAGGCTCACAGAAGTATAAAATGTTTCTATGTGGCCTATTAAGTGGCAATAATGACTAATTTTCTCATAGTTACCCAGGACTAGAATAGTCTAAGATTAATCTCAGCATAACTTTTCTCTTTACAACTTCCGGTATGGCATGGAATTCAGTGTCAATTGCTATCACTTGGAAGTGTTGGACAAATGACCACGAGCCCAATAATCTCACCCACTGACTTAGTAACTGTCCCACGATTAGATGTTAAGATGGAATGTGCAGGACAAGTTGGTTATTAGGGACCAGCACCTGTGAAGGGAAAAGGAGACAGGAAGATTGAGCAAAGGAAGAACTCGAGCTGAAATTAGACAAAACATCAGTAATCTGGTGAGAAAACTTGCAGCAAGTTTTGTCTTTCAGAGTTGTAACACATTAGAACTAAAAAGCAGAGTTTTTGTACCCCTACCTCACCCAGTCCCTGAATCCTTACAGCTTGCCATAAGTGATCTCTCTATCAGGGGCAATTTTTCAGGGAGCTGATACCTCATGACTGCTTACTGATTACATTCTGTACAGTTGGATGGAATGTTTTGCTTGAAAAGAGATGCATTTGTCATTCTTTATTTGTATATTATGCTGCTCATATCTACCTCTTTAACCTGTATTTGGAAGATAGTGTAGTAGGAAAAATTACAGCGCTGATCACTAATGTTGGTGTTGGGTCATAATTAGTATTTTCTTTTCCCCCATCTAGCATTCATTCTGTTTTCTTCTTACTATTAGCTGCCATATGTGCTTGCCTCAATGACCTACCATGTTCTTCATGTAAGGTTGTAATGTCTGTCTATTAAAAATCACAGTTGAACAAGAATAATGCACTGGGCCAAGTGAGAGACAAGTTCAGTTTTCTATCACTGCTGTAACAAATTACCATATGGTTTGAAACAGCACTAATTTATTTTCTTACTTTACCAAGGTTCAGGAGTCAAAATCAGTTTCAGTGGGAGTTATGATTTAGATCCAGAATGTCCTTCAAAAATCTCATATATTTAGAGGTGGGGAGTCTGGAAAATAATTGGATGATGGGGGCACTGTATTGCATTGGATTGATCCATTGATGAATTCATAGTTAAATGTGCTATTCAGAGGTGGGAGATATGCTTCTTTAGACATGGGCCTTTAGAGGGGGTTTTTCCTTTCCTGGGTCCTCCTTCTCTTTCTGCTTCCTGGCTGCCACTGGATGATGAGCTTTCTTCTGCCTGGCACTTCAATCACAATGTCTCTGCCTTGGAGCTGGCTGACTATGGACTGAATTCTCTGAAACATGAGCCAAATTAAATTTTTTATCCTTTAAAATGTGGGTGCCTGATGTTGTGTCCCAGAGATGTGATATGGACCAATATACTGGACTATAACCAGTATATTAAAGAAGAAACTATTGTGGCTTGTTTTGGGGAGAAGTACTTCTATTGTTTGTCTGTAATCCTCGGCTATTGTCACTTACTGCTTCTTCAAAGTTTATCCCCCCAATCGCTGATTCTGCATTCATATTGCCTTCTTCCTTCTGTTCCACCTGTTTCTTACAAGAATATCTGTGATTATGTATATGGGCCACTCAGTTAACTCAGGCTAACTTCTCCATTTCAAAATTCTTATTGCATCCATAAAGAATCTTGCCATATGAGGTTTCAAGACATAGGACAGGGCTGTGTCTTAGGCTATTCTTCAGCCTAAGATAATAGGATGGTTTATTATAAAGGTTCATATGGAGAGTGTTTGTATTGACATAAACATTTAAATCTGTGAACAAATCTGAGTAAACGTAGTTCTTCCTATATTGCTAGTGAGCCTTTTCCAGTCGGTAGAAGGCTTAAAAGGAAAAAAAGATTGGCTTCTCCAATCAAAAGGGAGTTCTCCAGCTGATTGGCTGAAATACACAGTTCATCTATACACCACTGACTTTCCTGAGTCTCTGCTTGCCAGTCCTTGGACTAGAAACTTGTAAGTTCTTTTGTGTCTCCAGTCTGATAACCTATACTACAGATTTTGGACTTGTTAGCTTCCATAATATCATAAGCCAATTCCTTATAATACATATCTTTATATATATATATATATATATATATATATATACATGATTGGTAATATTTTTCCTAAAAACCTTTACAAATACATATGATCTATGAATTATAATAACATTATTGTCCCAGGCCAATGCTCCACTTATCATCTGTGTTGAGTTTCTCTTTGCTAGTGGTGTAATGAGTGAGATAGTCCCTAAGTTTCACCTGCTTTCTCAGACAGCACCTGACATTAATTCTCATGAGTTGGTTTCTATGGAAACAGATACTCTGTAGATTTGGAACTTAGGTGTGTGGCTTTTGTTACAGGTCAACTTCTGTTGAAAGAGATAGGGAAGAAGGATGGAAAAGACCAAATCGTGATTCTTGGGGGCAGAGCCTCAGTCAACATGTTGGGAAGTAGTAAGCACAGTCTGTGTATTTCTTGCTTCAATCCAAAATGAGTGAGTCTTTATATCTCTACCTCACTTAATCACTGGATGCAGGCATAAACTTTGAAGATGCATTTTAAAATTTAGCTAAACGCTGGGCATAGTGGCGCACTCTTGGAATCCCAGAACTTGGGAGGCTGAGGCAGGAGATCATTACGAGTTCAAGACCAGCCTGGGCTAGAAAGTGAGTACAGGGCCAGCATGAATAGCATAGTGAGACCCTGTCTCAGAAAGACAAGGACCAGTGATTTAGTTTGGTGGCATAAGCGCCTGCCTGGCAAGCTCAAGGTCATGATTTCGATCACTGGTACCAAATAAATAAATAAATAAATAAAACTTAGCTAGATTCTGAAAGAACAAATAATTGAAAGTGTTTGCTACTCATATTCTTAGCTTTTGTGTAAAATTTCTGATCAATGAATCCATTTAAAACAGGCATTCTTCTTATCACTATGGTGACCAGACTAGTCCGGCAGAGGGGTGGGAGTGTGGGGTTGGACTGGCCTTGACTTTTTACTTTGCCAAAATCTTCCGCAATCACTGTGGTCAACAGCATGTGCTCTTCCCATTGGTCATGCTCGGGTAATCTGACCTGTGCTATGGTCAGGGAAGGAGAAGAGTGTGGAGTATGTTCACTGTAAAACATATATTTAGTTATCAGATTAAGGGACAATCAAATACAAATGGTTCTTATTTATAGGACTTAGGACTTATAGGACTCAGAAGGGATTTTTAGAGACAGCTGTGAAATATCTACGAAAGTGAGAAAATATTAAAGTCAAACGCTCTCAGAACTAGTGGGGTCAACAGTTTTAGGTTTCACACTTCAAACATGCAGGTGAGAACAAAAGTAGAAGCAGTTCCTCTGTGTTCTGTAGAGTCAGTAGCAGCAACAGGGAAAACCACACACCATCTCCACAGACTTCATTTAAAGGGTTTACCCTCACAACATGCTCATGAAAAATAAAACAAAAAGATACAGCAATAAAGCTTTTTACTTAGGAGAAGAAACCTAGCATTTCATGTTGGTGAATACTTTTCTTATGTAGAATAAGGCTTCGAGTCAACCTAAGAAAATAAATTGTTTCTGGCAATGAAAATTAGAAGTAATATATACAGAGAATCCATTAAATATGTGACAGAAGACAAACATATGGGGAGGCAATGCAGGGATCAGCAGCAGCAGGAAACCACCGCCACCACTGCTAAGGTAGAGACAGAAAGGAAAGAAACATAGGTACGGGAGTCATGGGGCTAGAGTAACCCAGGCAAACCCCTGCAGACCTGTCGGAAGGGAGCTGAAGTCACACAGGAGATGTAGTTACTATTAGAATATTCCCCAACATTGAGAGGGAAAAGGATAGAGAAATATGCACTTCTCCAGTATATATGGATAGCCAGCCACAAGCCAGCCAGGTTGGGATCCCTGTCTTAAAATACAAGCTATGTAAGGCAGAGGTTGAAAACAGTAAGATTTACATTGGAGAGCAAGGCCTAGTAATGGTACTTGTACCCAGGGTGAAAATATTATCAGTCTTAGACTAAATGCCTTAAGTTAGAGGCAAAGCATATGAAAGGGAATTCGGAGGCTGAAATTGATGTTCTGCCCTTCCTTAAATGATTTTCATCCCTCAGAGTGCACCAGACAAGTAAATTGGTCCAGAAAGTTATTTTTCTAAGTCTCTTACCTGTAATGCTGTAGGACTCTTACAGTATCTTATGGAAAACTAGTGATGTATTAGTGATCTGGATTCCTTTGTCACATAGATGTTGAGGAAAATAGTCATGAAGCAATTGGAATGAGCATCATGGTGAAAGAAGGACTTACAACTGAGGTATTATAAACTGTTTTCACACTGTAGCAAATTGAAGAGAAGCTACTATTTATTTGGAACTGCAAGCTAGAGCTTAAACTTAATGTTCCACAGAAACAATGCATGCATTTTAATCGTGACACTGCAATACAAAAAACAGAGAGAGAGAGAGAGAGAGAGAGAGAGAGAGAGAGAGAGAGAGAGAGAGAGAGGGAATTAAAGCTGAGTTCTGTAAGGGGAGCAACAGACCTGTCTTCACTCATTTAATCATTGGGACATTAATGGTCAAATAAGATCTATGAGGAATTTGCGTGGTTGTACATCAGTAGCCACAGAGGGTCCTCAACAGAAGCTATGATGTCTTTGAAAGTGTTGGCAGAGATGGCTCAAAGTCATGTTCCATAAAGAAAACTGTATATTACTCTCTCTTTTTCCTGTCTCTCCTTAAGTTTCCAGTTTCTCTCTTCTTTTTTTTTTTTTTTTTTTGTGGCACCAGGAATTGAACTCATAATCTTGTGCTTGCCAGGCAGGCGCTTAGGCTGCTGAGCTAAATCCCCGGACCTTGTCTTTTTGAGACAAGTCTCACTATGCCGTTCAGGCTGGCCTTGAGCTCACTTTGTAGCCCAGGCTGATCTAGAACTCACAACAATCCTCCTGTCTCAGCCTCCTGAGTGCTGGAATTACAGGCGTGAGCCACCATACCCAGCAAGTTTCCAGTTTCTATTCTCTAGGAAAGGACTGCTTTCTCCAAATCATGTGAGCTGGTTATATTTTAGATGGTCTTTAAAACAGTACTTGCTGCTCTGCTTGAAGACTGATAGTTCATTCCTCACAACAAATCATTTATTCCCATGGTTGTTTTAGTTATAGTTTCACTGAGCATTCTTTACAACACAATGGTTTATACTGAGGTTTGGATGTTGAACCAGCCTTACATTCCTAAGATAAACACTACTTGGTTATAAAATATTAACTCCTTTTATGTATTTCAGGATTTATTTTGCTAATGTGTCATTGTGGATTCTATAGCTGTATCAGAGAAAGTAGTGTATAATTCTTCTGCAGTCTTTATTACGTTTTTATTAAAAAAAACTGTAATACTCCATGTGGGATCCTCTTTTTTATGCTATCGTCAGGAAGTTTTCCCTGGGCATAGACCTGTGGCACAGGTGGGACTCACCTGATTTTTGTGCTCTTCAGAGACTGTAGTGCTCTGTTTTATAGGGTTCTGTTCAATGTTTAGCAACAGTTACCTCATTTATTTCCCTCAGTTTCATAGTTGTTCCTTATAGGAGAACTAGTCTGGAATGTGGGTCAGTCTGATATATGGTAGGTTTTTATTTTTTTCAACACATTTTGCTCTTGTCACATGCTCAGTCATTTTATTACTTGAATTATATTTATTCGTTCAATTAATATGTACTATTCAGTCAAAGGCCTACTATGTGCCACTGATAAAACCTAGTACTAATTATAGAGTGAAGAGTGAGAAGTTTGATATTTGACTTCACATGGTTAGATATACCTTAAAATTGGCTTCTAAAATTAAAAAATGTTTCACCGGACTTTACTGAATTTATAGATTAATGTGGCAAAGATTAATGCCTTGCAATATTTATTTTCTATTCTATAGAAATGAAAAAATAACATTCAAATTCCATAGAAGTTTCAAGTCATTCCGCAAAAATTTCAAGTTATCATTCTTTTCTTGAGAAAAATTTTATAAACTTTCTTTTGTTAACCGTAGGATTTAAATATTTTATGTTTCATTAATCCAGCATATTTTATGAATTTCATTGCCATTGTCAATGTTATTTTCCCCTCATTACACTCTAGTAGTGGTTAATATTGGCATAAAGAAATACTTAACCTTTCTTTATTAACTATTTACTGATTTCTTTATGAAATTCTAATATTTGTTACTTTGGGATTACCAGGTAGATGTTACTGGATCTTTATTTTCATGAAATATGTTCTGAAAAATACTAGTTATCACAATGGATTAGTATAGCTTTTGTGTATCTAATGTGAGCAGGTAGTATATGCATTTTCTCTGCAAGGATTGGTATTCAGTGTCGTGTGGCCATAGGGGATTTAAACTTCTTTCGGAGAGAAAGTCATTTCTTGCTGACAACCAGGATTTAAAATGGAAGTCTCACTTATGCCACGTCATGTCAGACCCTGTAAACACCAGTGAACACTCTCCTGGCATGGGCCTTCAGGACAGGCCTACTTAACAATGTTAGGCTCCCCTGTGGCCAAGTTAGACCATTCTCATCTGGCTGCAAGACAGGAATCAAATCACACTTAATGATAAATACACATTTTGTTGGTATGTTCACTTGTAAACTCAAGACAGTTTTTAATAACATGTACTTTAAATTATGAAATGCTTAACATATACATCATGCCCAACCATCATATTTTTCAAAATAAACTTTAATAATTACACAATTGAAATCTTCAGTAACTGGATATAAATCATGACTGTGTAGTATTCTGTCACACTGAGATGCTGTATTTCTTTTTATTTTTAAGATACTTTTAAAATATTGCATTTAATGCTTAAGATCATCAATAGCACTCATCAGTGTTTAAATTTTTTAATTTATTAACATAGTTTCAAATAAGTTTTATTGTCTATATCTACTGAATTTCTTTATTTCGTAATACTACCTAGATTTTATGTATATAAGTGTAGTTTCTAATAAGTTTGATTGTTGGTATCTGCTAATTTTTCATACTTGCATCTCTCAAATTCGTTGAAGTTTTGAAAAATTTTCCACTTTGCAGTGATGTCTAAATATTTTTGAGGTCTATATTCATGGAAATAGGTCTTATTATTTCCTTTGTTGTTTTAGGAAATGAAAGAGAAGAGAATGTTGATCAGTTACTCTAAGCAGTAAACCAATAATGACTTAAAAAAGCACACTGAGAAACTGATAAATGATGAATGTTCTTTCTAAGGAAAAAAAATATGCACACAGAATTTTGTAATCAACTTTTATTTACCCCACCCTACTAACTTTGAAGGTAGTAGACAGATATATGCAGAAAATGCTACGTGGTTCAGTAAAAGTAAATTCTGGATAAAAATTATTTCTGATCTCCCAATCTAATGTTTCCAGGATATTATGGGATAGTTATACAAGAAAGGGGCAAAATGGAATAATTTGAAGTGCTGTGGACAGACATGAACAGGATGCAAACAGAAGAAAACGTTTTAAAAACTTTTCCTCACTGGCTACACAAATGAAAAGAAGATGAAAAAATATGACCAACAAAACAAACATTTTTCCTACTTGAAGATAAGAACTTCTTGATGCTAATGTTATAAACAAGAGGAGCATCTATTGGTAAAAGAACAAAACTAAACAGACTATGAATATGGCTATACAAAAATTGCTAGAAATAGAATGTAGTAAGTGCAAGATTGCTTTTGGTTCTAGAACGTGAAGTTTATGTGTAGCAGACCAAGTCCTGTGTAAATATAAGCTTATAAAAGTATAGAAGTACTTTATTTTCTTGTACCCTAAAATATGAAATAGTCATATTAAAACAATAATAAATCCAATAAATACTTATTATGTCTGTTACATAAAATGATAGGTTTTCTCATTAAATATTATGAAAATGTAAAAATCTAAGTTTTTGTTTTGCTTTGAAAAGTCTTCTTTCCTGAATATTTAAACAACTGGATTCCTTTATCTTAAATCATGTGGAAACAGGAAATCATCTATGTCCATGACAAGGCCTCACTTGTCTCTCAAAGTTGAACTTGTTAGGAGCTTCCAGATTTTATTTGCTGTACTAACATTTTCTGATGTCTTCATAAGCAATGAACATGCACCTCCCAGCTGCTGGCTTACTTTCCTCGATTGAATTAGTGGTTAGAGCCTTGATTTTCTCTAGAAAATTGTATTTTTCTTAGACCATGTCATTCTTGGAAATATATAGGCACTGGTTTATTCTTGTGTTCCATACATAAAATTCTGAATTTTTCACTTGGGTGAAGCCTAAAATTATTCTTCCTGATTTTTATTACATCTGATATGGCACTAAAATCATGCATTAATAAAGGATCTCCAGCACAGCCAATATTCTATTATGCATCCAATTGGAGGGCACATTCTCTTTGAAAGATAAAACCAAAAGATCTAAATAAATAACAGGTTGATTTAGCAACAGTTTGAAGAAAACAGAGGACAAGATCTGATAAAGCAAATTTGCTTCCTCTGCATGTATCAAAAGAAGGCAAAACTTTCCATCGTTCAACAATATATGACGTTTTCTGGCCGAGGTTGGTACAGAAAGCTGATGTTCAGTTACTAGCCTAGGATCAAGTTAACCAGCAACTGCTTTTCTCTATTTTTTATTTGTTTTGACAGCTTTATTCTCACAATGGTAGCTCTGGGAAGAGAGCAGTTGGTTGTCATGAAGGCTCACGAATAAAGTCTTGAACAACACAGTTTAAAATGTTCTGCCTAACTCAATGGCTGTTTATAGCAAAGCTTTGTAAATAAGAAGGGGGAGAGAGATTGAAAAGAGAGAAGGAAAATGGCAAAAAAAAAAAAAAGAACTAAGATATAGAGTGTACAGGTAAAAACTCCCTGTGATGAATGCGATCATTGTGTATATGTAAATTGTACCAATAAACTTAACTTAAAAAAAGACAACTTCATCTCTGAAAACAGTTCTTGCTCTATTTGTCTCTGGCCCTTTGCTTCTTGAAATTCTCATTAGTTTTGCTAAGAGCGTGCTCAGAGGGTGGCGCTTGAGGAGCTCCATTGCTGCCTGGTTCAGTCAGGGTACAATGGGAGTTGAAAGTCTTTGAGGAAGGGTGAGGAGGGGAGTGCTGCAGCAAACCTTACTACTACCCTTGAGAGCTTTCTCTATATCAAACGGAGCAGTCTAAAAAATAGCTCTTTGCTGGAATTTCTTTTCCCCTATTGGTCAGAGAAATACAGAGGATTTTAGTTTCTCTTGATTTCAAGTTTTCATTTACTGTCCAAAGGGACAAAAGAAAACCCAACAGCTTCTCAGAGGGAGGTGAACTATGGTTGCACATGCTTCGAGGTTTTCACAACTATGTAGGAACTTAATAGGACTTCAAGAATAATACAACCATGCATTTCTATCCAGTATGCTTTTTTTTTTTGTCTCACGACTGTTATTAATGAGTGAAAATGTTTAAAAAAGATGTAGAG
Source organism: Cuniculus paca (assembly GCA_004365215.1). Taxonomy (NCBI): domain Eukaryota; kingdom Metazoa; phylum Chordata; class Mammalia; order Rodentia; family Cuniculidae; genus Cuniculus; species Cuniculus paca. The sequence goes on from RJWT010000599.1 coordinate 39,555, forward strand.
TGTGAGATCTAAGCTGGAAGAGGTGGTCAAAAACACAGAAGCTATTTAAATAGCATTTGTACAATGTTAAAGACATATTGCCATTTGCTCCCCTCAAAATACTCCCCTTCACTTTGCACACCCATATCCCATCATTTTTGTTGCCTTCTGATGGAGATCTGCAAGTCCTCCACTGTGAGTGCCTTTACAAGTTATGGTCAAAGCTACTCAAGTGCCATAGTGGAGAGCCAACTAGCAGGATGTAGTCTTGTGAAAGCACACAGGCTCCTAACACCCACCTTATTCTCCTGTTCTCATACTGTGAAACTTCTGGCTCTTCCCAGAGTCAAAATGAAAGGTAAGTGTTTTGAATAGACTGTGGACATCAAGGCAGCCACAATAGCACAACTAAGGACTAAAGTTGCAAAAAACGAAATTCTAGAATTGCTTCAGAAAGAGACAAGAATGACAAGATGTGCTCAAAATAAATAGAAGTCTTTTTAAGGATGTTAATGGCAATGTGTCTTTTACTATAATTTAAAAAATTTAAACCTACACCTTATTTTTCAATCACACTTCGCATGAGGCTAATCCCCAGAAAGCAACATCAAAGAGCTTGTCAAGTAGTTATGGAGAAAAAAAATTCATTCTCTTTTACCCATGTCATTCATCCATCCATCCATTTCTTCACTCATTCAAGTAACAAACCTAAAAACTTGCTGTGGCGGGAATCATGCGTTGATACGATTGTATATGATGAATAAATAAGTGGCATAAATTGTAAGTGTTTTAGTAGTTCACATCATATTGATCCATCTATGAAAGGGATTTGGAGAATAACTTTTAAGAAAGAAACAGCTTCATGGTACTGAATATTTATTGTAGCATTATATATTTGTTTTCTCCCCCCTTTCATTTCCTGACTCTCAGTAGATTTAGGCAAAGGAGCAGCTCTGAGAATTGAGTTAAAAATGTGCAAACAGCTTTAAGCCAATATGTTCCTGCCATGGAAGGGATGTATCATGCTTAATGGATTTGCAATGCTGCACAGGATCTGGTTGACTTAGCAAGAGAATGGAAATAGCAATTGTCACGTTTCCACTCCCCTCTCAACTTTTCCCCTTTCTTGAATAAATGGAGCTATTTGTTTACGCTCACCTGCTAGAATTTAACAACCAAGAATATTTCAAAACATCAGCAATTTTGCCCTGGCAAAGAGCACTCTGAGAGTGAACCCGCTGACAAACTCGCATTGTCCTAACTGTAGCACAGCTTGCATTTGTCGCAGGTGAATGGGCTCAATTAGCAAGAGAGAGACAGTGTTCCAATTATTTAAAAAAGTGAGCAAACAAGAAAGTATTTTTCTCTTTGTGAGTCTTGAAAGAGAGGTGACATTGTAGCGTGTGATTTTATTTTTAAGGTTTTATAAAGAAGGCAACTAAAGCAAGAAAACAGCACATTATTTGGTAAAGTGGTTTGAAAACTTCAATACAGAATTCTCAAAAGACATTAATAGAGAGTAGGGTTTTCCTGAGTATTAATATGTTCTTATACCTCCTAAGCTTGCGTATTCCCCTGTTCTGCTTATTAGGCCTCCAGGAGGGAAAGGAGGCATTTACTGTGATTTACATAAAGAAGCTGATAACCCCAATTATGCCTGAATTTATGCAATTTGGTAAGAGATACTACTTCTTTTAATTTATGAGGTAGTATTTTGTACAATGCAAAAGGAAAATCCTTAGTAAGTACTATAATGAGTTTGAAGAAATCCTTGGTTTACTCATTAACCAGTTAGGTGAGTTCTGTGGGTCTGCAAGGTAGTGCAGTGTCGAATTACATTTATGTATCTATTTATTTGTTTTGGAACCGGGGATCGAACTCACGACCTCATGCTTGCCAGGCAGACACTTGTGCTGCTGAGCTAAATCCCCCGGCCCACAGGGTCGGATTGTAAAGTACCAAAATGGACTGGGGATGTAGCTCAGTGGCACAGCATCTGCCTGGCAAGTGTGAGGCCCTGAGCTTGATTCCTGGTACAAAAAAAAGTACTAAAATGTGAATTAAATTTGAAAACAGCATGACAGAAAGGTGGAAGAAACTGTAATTTAAAGTGAAAATCTGACTAAGGTGTTGACTATTAAAATTAGTATTAAATTATGAAGAATTTGAAAATATCTACATTCTAGAGAGTAATACAAAGATAGATTTTTTAAAAGGGAAGAGAATCTGAAAACAAGAACCAAAATAGAAAACAGTAAAACCGTTTTCCAAAACAAGTATCTGAATCTTTTTTCTTTTTTGTAACTGCTGATTAATGTATTTATCTACTAATTCATTTATTAAATCATTTAACTTAAAAGACTTCACTTAACTCGTTCTTAAGGGTCAGGAGCCAAGATAGATGTAAGCAATGCAATCATAAATATGAGGTAACTCATCCAAAGAAATGTTTATTTCCTACAAATATAAGCATTTAAACAAAAATTTCAAATAATATTATCATAGACTGGACTCTACAGGTAAGCAAAGTGTCATAATAGCAGACCATAGCGGGTCAATAACTGTCTAGTTCTAAGCAATGAGTATTATCCAGCAAATATTATGTGTTAGCACTTCTCTGGTGGGAGTCTCACCACTTGCAGTACAGCAAATAGTCTCACAACATCTACCATTGGGGCAGCAGTCTCAGGGAACTTACTAAGCCACTACCTGGCTTGTAGGAGTTGGAGTCACCAGGAAAGACATGACTCACTTATCAGATGGAACAAATTTGTACTCATGTAGAGAAGAAGCACAGCAAGATCACTTTCAGTTGTCGGGGTTAATCCTATGTCTACTGGCTCTTGTCACATAGCAGATGCAGGGAAATGGTCTGTATGCAAACTTCTTGTGTTACAGGTGAAGGAGTCTATTTCCTTGCCACTGGAGAAAGATACAGCAGCGAAGTGGGCCAGATAGCATAAGACACACACTGAAAATCAGTACAAAAGAGAAGCACACATCAGGCCCAGAAAAGGAAACCCACTAGCCCAGGACGGGTTATGAAGAACGTGCAGAGCATTGTTCCAGGTTCAAAACCATTCTTCTGGGGACATGCGAAGACAGCAAGCTGTACACATACGTCTTTCTCAGTAAGCAGAAGGTTGCCTGGACAAAAGGGAAAAGAGGCTTTCAGGTAAAAGAAACAAAGTCACAGGAGAGGGAAATAGTTGCATGTTTATTTAGGAATGTCTATACTGTAATTATTTGTTTTCTTATTTCCATATATAAAACATTTTTTAGTGGTGTGATTGTCAATTTTGGGATTCTGCATCATGTCAACATAGGGGATTGGTGCATATGATGTAAGATAATTACTTGATGTCTTTCAAGAAACATTTTTTGAAACATGCAGGATATGAAATCAGACATGATTTCATGCCAGAATTAAAAAAAAAAAAACAAACCTATCCTGAGTCTCTGTTGTTGAGATTCCAAACTGCTAAACTCAGTTCTATGAATTATCTATATACATTAGTCAAACACGTATGATTTAATAGATTAGTTTGCAGAATTAGAGTCCCACAATGGATGTCTATATGCTAGAGAGCCAGAAAAACCAGTAGTTTCTCAGTTCAACAAGCTGGAAACATCAGAACAAGAGGGACAAATAATGGAGCCCAAGTCTAACCCAATCTGAATGCCTGGATGCTCCCTAAGGAGCTGCAATGTAAGTCCACATCAAAAGACAAAATAAGTTGGAGCCTGACATCCACAGGTGATAGCAGCAAACAAAGATGCAAGAGGAATCAAGTTTGCACACGCTGATGGCCTTGTTTCTCTCTCTTTTTCTTGTAACTGAGCCTGTAGCCTATTGGACAGCACCGTTAGCATTCACAGTGCATCTTCCCCCTCCTCTGTCACTGACCAGATGCCAATCATCTCTGGAAACTTCCATGCAGACACACCCAATGGACTGTTTTTCTAATTTCCTAGGTTTCTCTCAACCCAATCATATTGACAATCAGTATTAACCAGCAAATTACCACTCTTCTAATAAGCACTTCACCTTTCTAGCTTTTTAATTACCTAGCATTAGGTGATGCTACTTTTAATGAAATCACACTTGACTTCTGGGCCAGAGACAAGTAACTTTATTGCTGATGGCACAGAACACATCATGAGTACCATATTTGGGTCAGTTCACCTTGTCTTCCAAATCTGCTAAGAGCAAAAATAAAGGTGTCTGCATAGATGCTGCAGATAAAACAGTTTTCTTTTCCCTCAACTTGATAATTTATCTGTAATGGGATGAAGTAAATTACTGTTGTCTAGTACATGGGGAAAAGGGTAGAAAGATCAGTACCAAAAACTAGAAGGGGAAGATTGCCAGAACAGAATAAACTAGATAGATGCTCCTAAAAATGAACTAACCAACTTTTCCTGCTTTGAGAAGGCTTTGCATTTGTCTTTACTCCAAATCATATCTTCTTTAGTCTGTTGAGGGTTGAGGCAAGAGAAGATTAGAAGTTGTTCATACCACATAAAAGACAATCAATTATGAATTTTATTTAATACAGAGAGAAAACTTGTCATTTGGATTTACTGAGAAGATCCCACCATGTAAATCCACATTAGTTACTTTTCCATCACAGAGTCAAAGTACTTGACATGCACAATTTAAAGAGAGGTTTATTTTAGTTCCTTGTTTCAGGTCATGGTTGGCTGGCTCCAGGCAAAAACAGAATGGCAGGGGACATGGTAGAGGAAAAGGTGCTCAACCCATGGCATTCAAGGAACAGAGAAAGGATGGGAGGACTGGGAGAAGAATGTAGCCTTCCAGGTCACATCCTGAGTGACTCAGCTCAAACCAGACCTCACTCCTAACATCACATCCAGTCACTAAACCCATCTCAGATTTACCCACTGATGAGTTTAGTATCCTCACGGTTATGTTTAATTCCAAACATGTAAGACTTTTGGGACCACTTTAGATCTAAACTATAACAATCTGAAACACAATTTTCATCTTGTGCTAGGCTAGTACATTAAAAGAAAACATGAAATACTTGAATACATTTGTATTATAATAATATTTGCAGCATGTGCTTTTCAGACAACGTGACTTATTATTCTATTGTTTTAGTCTTTTGCAATTTTTGAAAATTATATTTTTTCTATTTTTAGAAAATATAGAAAGAATGGCTATCATCAAGACATCAACCAGTAACAAATGCTGGAGGGATTGTGGGGAAAAAGGAACTCTTCTCCACTGTCAGTGGGAGTGTAAACTGGTGCAACCATTGTGGAAATCAGTGTGGAGATTCCTCAAAAATCTAGCATTAGAGGTCCCATTCAACCCACTTATTCCCCTTCTGAGTATTTCCCCAGAAGAATTAAAAACATCATATCGCAGTGATATATGTGCACCTATATTTATAGCAGCACAATTTGTAATAGCTAAGTCGTGGAAAGAACTCAAATGCCTATCTACCAATGAATGGATAAAAAACATGTGATATTTTTATACAATGAAGTACTACTCCACTATAAAGAAGCATAAACTGGAGGCTTTTATAGGTAAATAGATGCAACTTGACACCATACTCATAAGTGAAATAAATAGGACTCGCATGTGTAAGTATCATATTGTCTCCCTAGTGTGAGAAGCTGAAAGAGTAAATAAGATCCAGCACGTACAATAGATACTGTGAAATGGAAAGAAACTGTTCAAAAGGAAAGAGAAACTGGGTTGTAGGGAAAAGAGAGGAAGGGAAAAAGGAAAAAAATACGTATATACAAGATAGTTAAAATAGTTATATTACTAATTTCTGTTAGTGCATTAAAAAGAAAGTTTTGTGCTTATATTATTTGATCAATTTTTCATGCTTTTATCCTGTAACCTGAGCAACTACTTTGAAGATAACAGTACACAATGTATTAACCATTGTTACTCTCCTACTATCTTGATTTGAAATTTTGTATCTTTTTTTATTGTTTTTCTCTTTAAAATAAAATGTACACAAAATAGGAATTTAAAAGTAATTAAATAGGATGAAATGGCATACAAGAAAGACTGCAGAGTAATACATTTGCTATATTTAAGATGAATACATTTAACTATACTTTAGATAATGCATTGTTCTGCAATGAGTCAGTATATACTCAACATCTAAAATCATTTTTCAGTCATACATATTTAATAATAAATATATTCTGTAATAATATTCAACCAAATGTAAGCATGCTAGTTAAACTCATAGCTTCATAATTAGATATTTAAGTGATTTTTTTCTAAAATAGTGTGCCCTGTGCAAACCAAATACGTGTGTGCATGTGTGTGTATGTGAAGTACTTTAGATAACATAAATAATCTTAAAAGAAAAATGTATTAGTAACATATGCAAAGCAAGGCCTTGACTGATAGACATTATAATCTTCAAAAATGTATATTGGAAAATACCCTTAGCATATGTAAAAGAGGAGATTTATTTATTTATTTATTTATTTATTGGTACAAGCAGTTGAACTCAGGACCTTGCCCTTGCCAGGCAGGTGCCACATCACTGGGCTATAACCCTAGCCCTAAAGAGAACGCTTAATAATTTTTTCGAACTTACTAGTGCTGGGTTTTTCCACATATTCATTCGCCAGTCATTAATCAATTGATTACTTCTTTTTATTTTATTTGTCTATAAATAAGATCTATTCTAGGCACTATATAAATACAGATACAAAACCAATCTCTGCAGAAGCTGACATTCTAAAGATGTCAACAAGCAATCGTGCATGTACTTATCATTCTGGAAAGTGTATAACTGATGAAAAAAAGCAAGATAAAAAGATAAGATATAAGATAAGAGAAAACTTTTTTTAGGTTTTATGTAATGGAAAATCTTTTGAGAGGGAAAGATTTGAGCATAAAGTGATGAAGAAGCCAGATTAAGTCCTGGGAGGAAAGACTTGAAACAGTGTGGTTCGAATAAAGTGAATGGATCTATAGACATAGGCAGAAGGAGGAGTCAGATCATAGACAGCACATAGTTTGGAATTTATTTAGATTATGATGGAAAATCTTTAGAGGATTTTGAGCAGGAGAATGATATAATTCTATTTCACACTTTGAAATTATTTATCTGGTAGTATTATGGCAAGCACAAATATAGGAGAAGGAGTTAGGTAGCTAATAAAGTAATCCAGATGAGAGATGTAAAAGACTGTGTCAAGTTGGAATTGGTGAGTTTTGACAAATGATTAAAGTGACAGAATATGGGTGTAACCTGAATGTGAATGTAAGGAACAAAAAGGAAATAAAAGATGACCAACTGAATAAGTGGCACTTATCATAATGAGAGAAGTTGGAGAAGCAACAGTTAAAAGGAGACAGTAAAACATATTTCTTTGGATAGATTAATTGTGATAAGAATATGAAATTTCTAAGAGGAGATGTTAAGTGAGCAGCTGAGTATAAGAGTCTAGATCTAAAGGTAGAGTTTCAAGATAATGATATAAATTAGGAAGTCATTAGAATACAGAACTACCATGGATTGAATATGGTTTGTCCCTTTTGAAACTTATGTTGAAATTTAATTCTCGGATATTAAGAAGTACTACTCTGTGTGACCTTTAAGAGATGATTGGGGCTTTGTCCTCATGAATGTATTAATCAAGTCACATAATTAATGTATTCATAGGTTAATGGATTGATGGATTATCCAGAGTGAATCTGCTGTGAAAGCCAGATGGGTGACATCTCTCTCATGCTCTGTCTCTTGCCATACATTTCCCTACGTTCCCTTAGGACTGAGCCAAGCAGGGTAACACCAGATGTGGCTTCTCAAACTTGGCTCAGGACTGTGAGCCAAAATAAATGTCTCTTCTTTATAAGTCAGTCAGTGGCATTGTCTCATTGGCAAAAGAAAATGGACAAGATGTTACCTGGAATCAAACTCAGGACCTCATACTTGCCAGGCAGGCATTGTGCCACTAAGTTATATCCCCGGCCCAAACAGATGAATTTTAAAACCACTGGGAAGAATAGGATCAAGGGAGGAAGGGTAAATACACAAGAAGTTTGATAACTGAACCTGGAGACACCGTGACATTTAAAGTTAGAAATAGTGAAGAAGACCGCAAAGGAACAGGTACAGCAGGAGGAAGAAGAATTGTTGGGGACAGTGCCTCCAGTTTGGGGGTGGCGAACTAAAATTCACATGGCAAGTGCCATCTGCTGTTTCGTATTGCTTTCAGACAAAAAATAGATTTTACATTTTTACATGGTAAAAAAAAGAAGAATAGTGTTTTTTTATACATAAAATTTATATGAAATTCAAATTTCAGTCACCATGAACTAAGTTTTACTGGAACATAGTTGCATTCAATCATTTACACATTGTCTGGGGCTGCTATTATGCTGTGGCAACTGAGTTCAGGAGTTATATGGTCCATAAAGTCTAAATATTTATCATCTTGCTTTTCATGGAACAACTTAATCATCTTTCTCTTTATCACCAAAAGAGATACTTAGACCAAAAGATGTTGATGAAATGTGATGAATTCTTCAAGAAGTTAGAGGAGAAGAGTGTTAGAGTTGACCCCTGGATTTGCCAAGATGGGAGATAATTGACGGACATGTCTAGAGGGAGTTCTGTAAACTGGTGTGTGTGCATGTGTGTGCACGCGCATGCACGCATTTGTGTATTGGGAGCCTAATTGTGTGAATTAAGGAAACAATGAAGATACAGAAAGTGCAAGCAAATAATTTCAAAAACACTCTAAATGGAATATGTCTTTTGTTACACAAATATATTTATATATGAATGAAGTATAGAGCATCTCAAACTCAACACATGTCAGATATATTTTCTCTATTACCATCAGTAAACTGATTGTAATGGTGGATACATTGTATCAACTTGAAAAATTTAGAAGTTTAACTAAGTGACTCAGCAGAGGGCCAGGGTCCTCACTTTGTAAACATCCTGAGCCTGGGCAAGAAGCCTGGAGATAGTGTGAGTGCTACACTTGCCCTGGAGGTTAGTAACCTCCTTACAATATAAAGGAGGAAGAAAGGCTTGTTTGCCCCTTTGTGCTCTGGCTGCTTTTGCTTGCTGTTGCCTTGAAATGTTGCCCCAGTGCCATGCACCCTACCTTGGAGCCAGTTGATTCTGGACTGAAAACTCCACAAACTGTGAGTAAAATAAACCTTTCCTTCCTTAATTTTGGGTGTCATATATTTTGCCTCAGCAATGAGAGAAAAGTAACTAAGACACCGATCTAATTAAATGAAGGGTAACTATGAAACAAAGAAACAGCCATCAGTTTTTGTTTAATAGAACTTTCTCTTAAGTAGTAACATTACTTCCAGTGGTAAAATAATTTCATGTAAGTTGTTTAAAGGAAAGCTGGGGGGAAATGAATATATGCATATGATCTTTCATTCTTGCAAGTCAATGGGAAGAAAGGTAACATCAGATACTGAATGCATTCTGTGACCTCATGGATATAATAACTCCAGTCAAGAACTGCAAAGCATTTAATCATAACCCCCATGAAACACTCTGATGTAACAAATATCCAAGATTCTTCAGATTTCAATAAGTCTAAAAGTAGTAAGATCATGAACTTGAGCCTTCATGATATATAGAGACATCTAAACAGTAAGTACAGCCTTTGGGGAAGAGCATTATAAGGATTGAAGTTGTCAGAGAAGATCAAGCATTGCCTAATGAACCAAAAAAATTTCTATGAAACCTGAAACAGATTAAGTATCAAAGAACAGAAAAGTCTTCCACAATAATTGAAACAAAAGTAGTGAGAAGTAGATAATACAAGAAAGCTAAATCTAGCTTATGTGTACCAGCTAGAATTTTTTCCTTATCACCAAATATTTACTGAGTAGCTGCTTGAATAAGGCATGTAGATTACGAATAATTAAACACACTTTTCTCTGGCTGATGTGACAATTCAACAGAGCTTCTCACATCCTAACATATAACATGAAGAATCAAGGCTAATATTAAAGCTCTAAAGAGGGCAAAGCTGTATCTTGTTGTGAGGGGAAACCTTAAATGTAGAATCTGGCATTTCTATCCTGTTTTTCTTGCTGTAGGATCCCTCCCTACCCTCTGGAAGAGTCCTCACCACCTTCTAAAGACCTCAGCTTTCTCTACATGTAGAGCGTGATCCCCAGTGATCACCATGCCTTCTCAACCTCCAAAACCAGAGAAGAAATTCGACCAGGCTTCACAAGTCAAAGCATTCTATTTTTCTGGACACAGTGATTGAGCCAATGGGACTTTGTGTTGAGCCATTCAATTTCTTTTCCTGAAATTTTATATATAAAAGTTGAGAAAGAAAAATTTCTTCTCCTCTTATTTATAATCTAGGGTGACATAATGTTGGAGTCACATTTGTTCATGTCAGAAGCCATCTGAAGAAAGAGAAAGCAGTCAAAACTCAGACAGTAGCTAGGATGGGAGAGTGAAAGTGTTGAGGGCACTGTTTCCATCCTTGGTCTGACTGCCAATCTATCCAGTTATATGAGCCAACACATTTCTCCCATCCCTCTTCTTTTCCTTCGTAAGCTAATTTCATTTGAATCAGTGCTAACATATAGTTAGCAATCCATTAACAACTTAAAATTACAATGAGTAATTCAGCTATAAAAGCTACTATACAATGCCTTGATGTTGTGTATGATATTGTATATACAAGCTAGATTTATGTTTCTGAGTTCTGATGATTTTAAGATATAAGAGAAACTTTTAAGATGCCTATTTCAAGGGCTAAACATATAAATGAGTAAAATCAGGAGGATCAGTGTATCTCCCACTCAAACAGCAGGTCACTAGAAGACTTGAAACTGCAATATTCTACTTACATTTCAATGACATTTCTTCTACTTTGCTGTGCCAATGATAAATTTCAACATTGTCTGGGAAACTGTATTGCTATTACAGCCTGCAGTTATCACTGGAGAAAACACATCATCACATTAATAAATTCAATATCTAGATTACTCAAGGGCAAAGACAGAGATTCCTCCCAGGTGAATTTGTCTCATAAATATAGGGCAATGGGACAGTAAAGAAAAAGTGATTCAATAGAAAGAATACATTTCAACATACATATTTTCAATTGTCCAAAGCCCCAACAAGCTGATATTTACTCATCATCCATCTTATTGCTTCTACTAAAAACTGTGATGACAAATAATACATGTTATCTACAAAAAGTTCTGGCAGTTTTTGGGTCAGTGAACCTTGGTGTCATGCATCCAATCAAATTAAGGGAACAGTCTCTTAATAAAGCTGGGCAGTGCCATGTACTTAAAAAGCTAATTTGAAAATTCAATTTTATTCTCTGGAGGTACCTGTGGTAATATTTGAGATGGTCTACAAAATTTCTGCAGGCAGTAAAGAAATGACTACCAGATTAAAATATCTTTAGAGAAAACACTAAAAATGATATGTAACAAATTTTAATCACCATGGAATGACATTCTAGAAATAGGCTTTATAAAAAACATCAAATACCCTGTCATAAAAAATAAAGATAGCAAGACATCAGTATTCATTTAAAATTGATAGCTAAAAAATGATTTGTAAATCAGCTGGGAAAGAGAGGGTCACTTTCTTTTGACAGTATCTTTTCTTTTTCTTGTAAATCCATGGTCACTACCTCTGCCTCTACACTGGTGTATGTCTATGTGTGCCACAGTCACGGTGGCAGGAACAGGCTTTTGGAATGAAAACCACTCCATTTCAACTTCATGGAGAATTTTAAAAAACTGAACACAAAGGAGCAGAGAGCAGAGTAATGTTTACCAGGAGCAAGGCAGGAGAGGCTGGGAGGGACTGGTCAATGGGTCCAACATTTTCACAGACAAGTTAGACGAGATGAGTAATTTCAAGAGACTTATGGCACGACATAGTGATGACAGTTAACAACAATGTAGTTTTTATTTTTTTAATTTTGTCTTTTTCAGATAGGGTTTTACTAAGAAGTTCAGGCTTGCCTTGAATTCACTTTGTAGGCCAGGCTGGTCTCAAACTCACAGCAATCCTCCTGTGTCAGCCTCCTGAGTGCTGGGATTACAGGATTGTGTCACCATGCCTGGATGTATTGTGTTTTTGAAAATTGTTGAGAATAGATATTATGTTTTTATTTATTTATTTATTTTTCAGTACCAGGGATGGAAGTCATGACCTTGCGCTTGCCAGGCAGGTACTTGTGTCACTGAGCTAAATCCCCAGCCCCTAGATGTTACTTTTTTACTATAAAAATGTTAAATATTTGAGGTAGTATATATGATAATTAACTCAATTTTGCCTTCCCATGATGTGCATATGTTTAAAAACAAAAAGTTATATGATAAATATATACAGTTTTTCTCAAATGCACATTAATTAAGTTTAAAAACTGCTTTCATATTGAACAAAGAATTTTCAGTTTTATTCTCACTAGTGCATCCTGGCTTCTACTTAGAACAGAAAACATCATAAGAAAGAAACCTCTTTATTTTCTTTGCACTGATGAAGACAAATCACGAGGAAATAGAATTATTTTTTAAAAAATCTTTTAAAAGAGTCTAGATAGGATATAGGAAGTGAGAAACAAATTCAGAAAGAATAGCCGAAAAGAATATTAGCCTTTAGAAATATCAGATTAACTCTCACTTCCTGTCTATTATTTCCTACAGAGATTCAGTTCTACTTTTGGTGCTGCTTATACTCTCTCATAAATACTTCTTAAATCTGTCCATTTCTTTTCACTGCATTTACAAGCACCCAGTCCATTCTAACAAGCTGCCACCTCTCCTCCCTGGACATTTACTGGACCACAGGACTGTTTTACCTGCTTCCAACCCTGCTGCCTCAGAAGTAAACGTTAGAACCGTCTTGTTCAGACTCTAAGAGCCTGCTGTGTTCATCATTTTTCTGCTCCACATTTACAGACAACTTGGTATCTTGAAATGGGCCACAGAGAGAATATTTAGACCATAGAAATTAGAAACTGCTACAAATCAGGGCTTTTAAAAAAATAGCTCCTAGAGAGCTGATTGCTAAACATTTACTGACATACTACTGTCTGTGTTGCATTCTTTACACAGCCGTAACAGTGATATTCAGAAAACATAAATAATATCATGTGGTTTCCAGTGTTAAAACCTACCATCATTGCAGGTTTCAAGATATGTTCACACGACCCAGTAAGTCATCCATATATAACACATACACTAGCGTCCAAGGCTGTAACTGTTGTCCTACACTTTAGAGTGTATCTCTTAAATTGGTTATTTGAGAATGGACTCTTCAGCCTCCTATTCATCCCTCACCCTCTGTTCCTCTTCCAGGAGGAGCATGCTCATCCACTTGCAACTTGGGCTGGACTCATTCTTCACTCCTCTTCCACTTTCCCATTGGAGAAAATGGATATCATATACTAAGTGGTATTATCTCCTCCTTTTGTACAGTGACCAAGAACTGCATCCCTTTGCTACTCCACTTTTACCAATCTGAACATGTAAATATTTTGTCATTGAGGTCCTTTGAGCCCCTTTGTAGAGTTTGTTGTTGTTTGTAAAATTGCTTCTTATTGTTTAGAAATCATAAAATGTTCAAGAAAGTAATTTTAACCTTTAGTTGAAAGACCTGTAGAAGGTATACATTTTGCAGGCTATCTTGGGATTTTCCCACTGATATTAATGAACAGTTTTCAATGTGGTATAGATCATAATTGTCTAGACACTGATATTAAAGCATCTTTTCTTATATATCTGTTCACTTATTTCCCCCTGATCTTTGAAGTGAAATTCATGCTTTCTGATGATAATATAAATTGATTCAGCTGTTATTGAAAGCAGTATGACAGCTTCTCAAACAAAGTTAGAAGAACCATATGCTACAATTTCACTTCTATATTCAAAGGAAGTAAAGTTAGTATGTCAAAGACATAACTGTACTCTTAGGTACATTCCAGCATTATTTACAATGGCCAATATATAGAATCAACATAAATATTCATCAATGGATTAATGTATTAAGAAAATATGCACAACTAAATACTATTTAGAAAAGAAGGTAATCTTATCATTTGTAAAAATGAAGATGAATTTTGAGAATATTATGCTAAGTGAAATAATCTAGTCACAGAAAGACAAATACTGCATGATCTCATTTTTGTGTGAAATCTAAAAAAATTGAACTCATATTTATTGATTATAGCTCTCCACCCTCAGGATTCAAATCCTTTTCTCCCACTGCTAAGCATTGTTCAATTCTGGCTTTCAAAAGTTGGCCATCAGCACTGGGTACAGAATGGAGGGGGGCACTTGTAGATACTCGCGCACTCTTTCAGTTTGGTTGATGAGGATGTTCACTTGTTAAAATAGCTAAGTTTCAGTGGCAAATGGACAGGATTAAGGAATCCCTGAAGAACATTCTTTCTGGATGAATCTTGCAAGGCATTCTTTCTGGATGAATCTTGTGAGGATGTTTCCAGAGGAGATTGGCCCCTAAGTCAGTGGACTGGGAGGGGAAGGCCCACTGTCCAGATCCTGTTCAGTCATCTGGGAGCCTATGTAGAACAAGGAAGCTGGGATAATGTGATTTTCTTTCTCTTTCTCCTATAACTGAACTGAACTCCTCTTATAAATAATTGCAGAATTGTCTGAGTCCATTTTCCCAATAAATGCTTTGTCAAATATCTATATATAGCCTACTTATTCTATCTCTCTGAAGATCTTTGGCAAATACACTTGTGTTCTCAAGAATCAAGAACACATTGGTCATGGAAAACTGTACGAAGTTTCTTCAAAAAACTAAAAATAGAACTATCATAGAATCCAGCTATACCACACCTAGGTATAAACCTGAATGAATCAAAGTCAGCATAATAAAGAAATACCTGCATACCTGTGTTTCTCTCAGCACTGTTCATAAGAGCCAAGATATAGAATCAGCCATGCTGTCCATTAATATATGAATGGATAATATCATGTTGTATGTTCATCCATAAAGAAAAATTAAGTAATATCATTTGCCAGAAAAAAGATGGAACTTTATATCATAACGTTGAGCAAAGTAAGCCAGACTCAGAAAGACAAACATCATATGCTTTCTTTCATATGTGGAATCTAAAGAAAAAAAGAATGCAAGAAAATTGAAGAAACCCTATTAAAAAAAGAAAAAGGGGCCCAGCAGGAAGGAAAAACAGGATGTAAGGGAAGGCAACAGAGAGGGTGGACAGGATTAAAACATATTATATATGTGTATGGAAATGTCACAGTGAAATCTATTATTTTTTATAATTAACATGCAGTAGTAATATAATAAGAATTAAAATAAGTTTACTTTGGGAAAAAGGGAATACAGAAGAAAAAGAGTTAAGCCAAGAATAAATGGGTCACGCTTCTCTGGAAGTTTCTACCAAGTTACTATCCTCTCTTTATCATCAGAAAGATGGTTACTCAATTATTGAGTGATTGAGCCTAGGACTGCAGTGTTTAAACCCTCCTAGCAACACTGGGATTCTGCAGCTGGGTAGCGCGATCTGCTTTTCAATGAGCTAGTGTCAGGGATACAACATTTCTTTTTAGCATTAGGAACTGTTCCTCTTTACCTTCTGCCATTGTTACCCTATGGAGTAGGTTCAAAATAGGTCTTGAAGAAGGCAGGGTTTAAGTTTTCATCCACTTCCTACCTTAAAATCTCTTTTAGCAGTCTTGCTTATTTTTATTGTGTTAGATCTTCACATCTTGCTTTCCTTTTCAAGCTTTCTGACTCTAGTGATGGTACTTGCAGCCTAATGGAATGGGAAGGTATTTTATACCAGCCCGGAAGTGACTTCCAAATTATAGCACCTAAATGGCTACTCATTTAAATTGTGTTAATTACAAATGTGTGTATAAACACATTCTCATGTACACACACAAACACACACAATGCCAGTCACAGTCTGTAGAGAAGTATTTTGCTGTTTACTCATTATGAGAAGCACGCACATATTATCCCCCCCCCCACACACACACATACAAACACTCACAGTTTTTTCCTACCAGCCTAGAGGAATCACAATTCTCTCTTTTCCTAATGCTCATCAGTTGGATCCATTCTAACTAGGTTCAGGTATACAGCACTTAGGTAATTACTCTGAAATACAAATTAGCCTGAAATACAAAAGGAAAATCAGTTAATTATACCACAGGTATTTATTAAGTACTTGCTACTCTAGAGGCCATGGGAATTTGTAAGGAAATGCAGGACTCCTATGTCATCTAGGACCTTAGCATGTATAAAACACTAGCAGACAGCATATAATTAAGTGTTAAGCTGTCTGACACAGGCTGCTAAATGTAGTGAGAATTTCAGAGAAGAGGAAGAGCAATGAGACCTAATAATGTCAAATAGGACTCAAGAGTAAGGTGACTTGAACTAGAAAATGAGAAGGAAATCCCTATTCTGGACCTAATACATTGAGTTGACTTACTCGGTACACAGTTTAAGGGCTATAATTTGAAAAGCAAACATAAAATTCTTATGTTTTAACACATGGAAAGTGTCCTACTACTACCATAGATACTTCAACTTTATCTCTTAGTATATACACATTTTGGGATTTTTTTTATACAGTATGATAGATTACATTTCATTTGTAATTTTAGGTGATTAGAGGAAAGATGATTTCTTCCCACTGACAACGGTGCAGAGTAACAAAGACTTACTGCCACATGACTTAGATTTCCAATGTTAAGTCTAACAAAGATATTTGTTTATATGTCCCAAGTCTTAACGTTTTTTTTTTTTAAGATACATTACTTGCAGGAAAGGTGGAATGTATAAAAGATTAATTCAATAGTAGTGGAGACTTTGGCTTTTGTTTTCCCAGTATCATTTTTTCTCGAACATTGAATTTCCATTTGTATATAATGAAAGCATAAGCCTCCCCTTATCCATTTCCAGGTTCATTATCTTATACGACATGTCATTAAATGCAGAACAGGTCCTATTAGCCCTGTGAGTCTGGTAGCCCTTAGCTGCATCTCAGCATCATATTTTCATCATGAATTTTGGAATTCACTCCAATGGCAAAGGCTTTCAGTTGTTCCCTATCATCTGTTTCTTCTTCTTTCTCAGTGGTATAACCCTTGACTTTTAGTGAGATAGATAGCTACATACAATAAAGATCCTGTCTCCCAGAATTTCTTGCTACAGGTATAGATAGGCGAGTAAATTCTAGATGTAAGAATTTTTCCTGTAAGCAAAAGTGTGAGTGCGGCTTCAAAGGAGTGTTCCAAAAGGAGGTGGGCAGGTCCTTTTCATGGCTCCCTCCTTCCTGTTACTGTACATATGTGGCCTCAGGGACTCTAGCAGCCTCTTGAACAATGTGATGACCCTTGGGAAGCAAGGCATCCATCAGGGGTGATAAGAAAGTGGTACTAATCTCAAAGGTGGATGTAAATAAGAATGAATAATTGTACAGATGTATTTAAGCAGCGGTTGTTATATTAAAAGTTACTCAATAAATATTTGTTAACTTAGATTTAGACTGAATTGTGATTTGGGCATGACGGTCATGTGTTTGTTCACGTTCATG